>CM066728.1:535468-607319 GCA_033961575.1 Aselliscus stoliczkanus
GGATTGGAATGGAACTTAACGGAATGGAATGGAACCTTCAGCTTCATCCTGCCACTTGGAATGGAATGGAATGGAATGGAATGGAATGGAATGGAACCTTCTGCTTCATCCTTCCAGTTGCAATGGAATGGAATGGAATGGAATGGAATGGAATGGAATGGAATGGAATGGAATGGAATGGAATGGAATAGAATGGAAACTAACGCTTCATCCTGCCTATTGGAATGATATGGAATGAAAAGAAATAGAATGGAATGCAATGGAATGGAACCTTCTGCTTCATCCTACCTGTTGGAATGGAATGGAATGAAATGGAAACTTCCGCTTCATCCTGCCAGTTGAAATGTAATATCTGTTAATGGAATGGAAACTACTGCTACATCCTGCGAGTTGGAATGAAATGGAATGGAATGAAATGGAATGGAATAGAACCTTCTACTTCACCAGTCAGTTGGAATAGATTGCAATGGAATGGAATGGAATGGAATGGAATGGAATGGAATGGAATGGAATGGAATGGAATGGAATGGAATGAAATGGAACGTTCTGCTTCATCCTGCCAGTTGGAATGAAATGGAATGAAATGGAATGCAATGGAATGGAATGGAATTGCACCTTCTGCTTCATCCTGCCATTTGCAATTGAGAGGAATGGAAAGGAATGGAATCGAATGGAACATTGTGCTTCATCCTGCCAGTTCGAATGGAATGGAAGTGTATGGATTGGAATGGAATGGAATGGATTTCAATGGAATGCAATGGAATATAACATTCTCCTTCATCCTGCCATTTGAAGGGAATGGAATGCAATGAAATGGAATGGAGTGGAAAGGAATGGAACCTTCTGCTTGATCCTGCAAGTTTAATGGAATGGAATGTTATGAAATGGAATGGAATAGAATGGAATGGAAGCTTCTGCTTCTTCCTACCAGTTGTAATGTAATGGAATGGAATGGAATGAAAATTTCTGCTTCATCCTGTCATTTGGAATGGAATGGAATGGAATGGAATGGAATGGAATGGAATAGAATGGAATGGAATGGAACAGAACCTTCTAGTTCAACAGTCATTTGGAATGCAATGGAATGGAATGGAATGGAATGGAACCTTCTGCTTCATTCTGTCATTTGCAATGGGGAGGAATGGAAAGGAATGTAATAGAATGGAAGGGAAACTTCTGTTTCAACCTGCCATTTGGAATGTAATGTAATGTATTGGAATGGAGTAGAATGGAACGTTCCGCTTCATTATGTTAGTTGGAATGGAAAGGAATGGAATGGAAACTTCTGCTTCATCCTGCCCGTTGTAATGGAATGGAATGTTATGGAATGGAATGTTATGTAACGTAATGGAATGGAATGGAATGGAATGGAAGGAATGGAATGGAATGGAATGAGAAGGAATGTAATGGAATGTAATGGCATGGAATGGAATGGAATGGAATGGAATGGAATGGAATGGAATGGAATGGAACCTTCAGCTTCATACTGCCAGATGGAGTGGAATTGAATGGAGTTGTAAGAAATGGAGTAGAATGCAATGGATGGAAACTTCTGCTTAATCCTGTCAGTTGCAATGGAATGCAATGGAATGGAATGGCATGGAATGGAATGGAAGGTTCTGCCTCATCCTGCCTGTAGGAATGGAATGGAATGGAATCTTCCGCTTCATCCTGCTAGTTGGAATGGAATGGAATGGAATGGAATGGATTACAATGGAATGCAATTGAATGCAATGGAATGGAACCTACTGCTCCATTTGCTATTTGGAATGGAATGGAATGGAATGGAAGGTTCTGCTTCATCCTGCCAGTTGACATGGAATGGATTGTTATGGGATGGGATAGAATGGAATGGAATGGAACTTTCTGCTTCATCCTTCCAGTTGGAATGGAATAGAATGGAATAGAATGGAATGGAATTGAATGGAAACTACCGCTTCATCGTGTCAGTTGTAATGGTATGGAATGAAAAGAAATGGAACGGAATGGAATGCAATGGAATGGAATGGGATAGAATGGAAATTTTTGCCTCATCCTTCCAGATGGAGTGGAATGGAATGGAATGGAATGGAATGGAATGGAATGGAATGGAATGGAATGGAATGGAATGGAAGGAATGGAATGGAATGGAACCTTCTGCTTTATCCTGCGAGATGGAATGGAATGGAATGCAATGGAATGGAATGGATTTGAATGGAATGGAAAGGAATGTATTCGAATGGACCATTTTGCTTCATCCTGCCAGTAGGAATGGAATGTAAGTGTATGGAATGGAATGGAATGGATTGTAATGGAATTTAATGTAATGTAACCTTATGCTTCATCCTGCCATTTCTAATGGAATCGAATGCATTGGAATGGAATGGAATCTTCTGTTTCCTCCTGCCCGTTGAAATGGAATTGAATGAAATGGAATGGAAAGGAATGGAAACTTCTGATTTGTCCTGCAGTTTAATGGAATGGAATGTTATGGAATGGAATGGAATGGAATGGAAGCTTCTGCTCCATCCTGCCAGTTGGAATGTAATGGAATGTAATGGAATGGAAACTTCTGCTTCATCCTGCCATTTAGAATCGAATGGAATGAAATTGAATTAAATGGAAACGAAAGGAATAGAACCTTCTGCTTTACCCTGCCAGTTGGAATGGATTGGAATGCAGTGCAATGGAATGAAATGGAATGGAATGGAATGGAATGGAATGGAATGGAATGGAATGGAATGGAATGGAAAGGAATCTTCTGCTTCATCCTGTCAGTTCAGTGGAATGGAATGTCATGAAATGGAATGGAATAGAATGGAATGGAAGCTTTGCTTCATCCTGCCAGCTGGCAAACAATGGAATGGAATGGAAACTTCTCATTCATCCTGCCACTTAGAATGGAATGGAATGGAATGGAATGGAATGGAATGGAATGGAATGGAATGGAATGGAATGGAACCTTCTGCTTCATCCGGACAGTTGCAATGGAAAGGAATGCAATAGAGAGCAATGGAATGAAATGGAATGCAATGGAATGGAACGTTCTGCTTCATCCTGCCAGTTGGAAAGAAATGGAAGGGAAGGGAATGGATTGGAATGGATTGGAATGGAATGGAATGGAATCTTCTGCTTCGTCCTTCCAGTTGCAATGGAATGGAATGGAATGGAATGGAATGGAATGGAATGGAATGGAATGGAATAGAATGGAAACTAACGCTTCATCCTGCCTATTGGAATGATATGGAATGAAAAGAAATAGAATGGAATGCAATGGAATGGAACCTTCTGCTTCATCCTACCTGTTGGAATTGAATGGAACGAAATGGAAACTTCCGCTTCATCCTGCCAGTTGAAATGTAATGTCTGGTAATGGAATGGAAACTACTGCTACATCCTTTGAGTTGGAATGAAATGGAATGGAATAGAACCTTCTCCTTCACCAGTCAGTTTGAATGCAATTTAATGGAATGCAATGCAATGGAATGGAATGGAATGGAATGGAATGGAATGGAATGGAATGGAATGGAATGGAATGGAATGAAATGGAACGTTCTGCTTCATCCTGCCAGTTGGAATGAAATGGAATGCAATGGAATTGAATGGAATGGAACCTTCTGCTTCATCCTGCCATTTGCAATTGAGAGGAATGGAAAGGAATGGAATCGAATGGAACATTGTGCTTCATCCTGCGAGTTGGAATGGAATGGAAGTGTATGGATTGGAATGGAATGGAATGGATTTCAATGGAATGCAATGGAATATAACATTCTCCTTCATCCTGCCATTTGGAAGGGAATGGAATGCAATGAAATGGAATGGAATGGAAAGGAATGGAACCTTCTGCTTGATCCTGCAAGTTTAATGGAATGGAATGTTATGAAATGGAATGGAATAGAATGGAATGTAAGCTTCTGCTTCTTCCTACCAGTTGTAACGTAATGGAATGGAATGGAATGGAAATTTCTGCTTCATCCTGCAATTTGGAATGGAATGGAATGGAATGGAATGGAATGGAATGGAATGGAATGGAATGGAATGGAATGGAATAGAACCTTGTTCTTCACCAGTCAGTTGGAATGCAATGGAATGGAATGGAATGTAACCTTCTGCTTCATCCTGCCATTTGCAATGGGGAGGAATGGAAAGGAATGGAATAGAATGGAATGGAAACTTCTGTTTCAACCTGTCATTTGGAATGTAATGTAATGTATTGGAATGGAGTGGAATGGAACGTTCCGCTTCATTATGTTAGTTGGAATGGAAAGGAATGGAATAGAAACTTCTGCTTCATCCTGCCAGTTGTAATGGAATGGAATGTTATTGAATGGAATGTTATGTAATGGAATGGAATGGAATGGAATGAGAAGGAATGGAATGGAATGGAATGGAATGGAATGGAATGGAATGGAATGGAATGGAATGGAACCGAACGGAATGGAATGGAATGGAATGGAATGGAATGGAATGGAATGGAATGGAATGGAATGGAACCTTCAGCTTCATACTGCAAGATGGAGTGGAATTGAATGGAGTTGTAAGGAATGGAGTAGAATGCAATGGATGGAAACTTCTGCTTAATCCTGTCAGTTGCAATGGAATGCAATGGAATGGAATGGCATGGAATGGAATGGAAGCTTCTGCCTCATCCTGCCAGTAGGAATAGAATGTAATGGAACCTTCCGCTTCATCCTGCTAGTTGGAATGGAATGGAATGGAACGGATTAGAATGGAATGCAATGGAATGCAATGGAATGGAACCTACTGCTCCATTTGCTATTTGGAATGGAATGGAATGGAATGGAAGGTTCTGCTTCATCCTGCCAGTTGAAATGGAATGGATTGTTATGGGATGGAATGGAATGGAATGGAATGGAATGGAATGGAATGGAAATTTCTGCTTCACCCGTCCAGTTGGAATGGAATAGAATGGAATGGAATGGAATAGAATCGAATGGAAACTACCGCTTCATCGTGTCAGTTGGAATGGTATGGAATGAAAAGAAATGGAACGGAATGGAATGCAATGGAATGGAATGGGATAGAATGGAACTTTTTGCCTCATCCTTCCAGATGGAGTGAAATGGAATGGAATGGAATGGAATGAAATGGAATGGAATGGATTGGAAGGAATGGAATGGAATGGAACCTTGTGCTTTATCCTGCGAGATTGAATGGAATGGAATGCAATGGAATGGAATGGATTTGAATGGAATGGAAAGGAATGGATTCGAATGGACCATTCTGCTTCATCCTGCCAGTAGGAATGGAATGTAAGGGTATGGAATGGAATGGAATGGATTGGAATGGAATTTAATGTAATGTAACTTTATGCTTCATCCTGCCATTTGTAATGGAATCGAATGCATTGGAATAGAATGGAATCTTCTGTTTCATCCAGCCCGTTGAAATCGAATGGAATGAAATGGAATGGAAAGGAATGGAAATTTCTGATTTGTCCTGCCAGTTTAATGGAATGGAATGTTATGGAATGGAATGGAATAGAATGGAATGAAAGTTTCTGCTCCATCCTGCCAGCTGGAATGTAATGGAATGTAATGGAATGGAAACTTCTGCTTCATCCTGCCATTTAGAATCGAATGGAATGGAAATGAATGAAATGGAAAGGAAAGGAATAGAACCTTCTGCTTTACCCTGCCAGTTGGAATGGATTGGAATGCAGTGCAATGGAATGGAATGGAATGGAGTGGAATGGAATGGAATGGAATGGAATGGAACCTTCTGGTTTATCCTGCCACTTGGAATTGAATGGAATGCAATGGAATGGAATGGAATGGAATGGAATGGAATTGAGAGCAATCTTCTGCTTCATCCTGTCAGTTTAGAGGAATGGAATGTCATGAAATGTAATGGAATAGAATGGAATGGAAGCTTTGCTTCATCCTGCCAGCTGGCAAACAATGGAATGGAATGGAATGGAAACTTCTGATTCATCCTGCCAGTTGGAATGGAATGGAATGGAATGGGATGGAATGGAATGGAATGGAATGGAACCTTCCGCTTCATCCTTCCAGTTCCAATGGAATAGAATGGAATGGAATGGAATAGAATGGAAACTAACGCTTCATCCTGCCTATTGGAATGATATGGAATGAAAAGAAATAGAATGGAATGGAATGGAATGGAACCTTCTGCTTCATCCTGCCAGTTTAATGGAATGGAATGCTATGAAATGGATTGCAATAGAATGGAATGGAAGCTTCTGCTTCATCCTTCCATTTGGAGTGTAATGTAATGAAATGGAATGGAAACTTCTGCTTCATCCTGCCATTAGTAATGTAGTGGAATGGAATGGAATGGAATGAAATGGAATGGAATGGATTTGAATGGAATGGAAAGGAATGGATTCGAATGGACCATTCTGCTTCATCCGGCCAGTAGGAATGGAATGTAAGGTTATGGAATGGAATGGAATGGATTGGAATGGAATTTAATGTAATGTAACCTGCTGCTTCATCCTGCCATTTGTAATAGAATCGAATGCAATGGAATGGAATGGAATCTTCTGTTTCATCCTGCCCGTTGGAATGGAATGGAATGAAATGGAATGGAAAGGAATGGAAACTTCTGATTTATCCTGCCAGTTTAATGGAATGGAATGTTATGGAATGGAATTGAATAGAATGGAATGGAAGCTTCTGCTCCATCCTGCCAGCTGGAATGTAATGGAATGTAATGGAATGGAAACTTCTGCTTCATCCTGCCATTTAGAATGGAATGGAATGGAAATGAATGAAATGGAAAGGAAACAATAGAACATTCTGCTTTATCCTGCCAGATGGAAAGGATTGGCATGCAGTGGAATGGAGTGGAATGGAATGGAATGGAATGGAATGGAATGAAATGGAATGGAATGGAACGGAATGGAATGGATTACAATGGAATGCAATTGAATGCAATGGAATGGAACCTACTGCTCCATTTGCTATTTGGAATGGAATGGAATGGAATGGAATGGAAGGTTCTGCTTCATCCTGCCAGTTGACATGGAATGGATTGTTATGGGATGGGATAGAATGGAATGGAATGGAACTTTCTGCTTCATCCTTCCAGTTGGAATGGAATAGAATGGAATAGAATGGAATGGAATTGAATGGAAACTACCGCTTCATCGTGTCAGTTGTAATGGTATGGAATGAAAAGAAATGGAACGGAATGGAATGCAATGGAATGGAATGGGATAGAATGGAAATTTTTGCCTCATCCTTCCAGATGGAGTGGAATGGAATGGAATGGAATGGAATGGAATGGAATGGAATGGAATGGAATGGAATGGAATGGAATGGAAGGAATGGAATGGAATGGAACCTTCTGCTTTATCCTGCGAGATGGAATGGAATGGAATGCAATGGAATGGAATGGATTTGAATGGAATGGAAAGGAATGTATTCGAATGGACCATTTTGCTTCATCCTGCCAGTAGGAATGGAATGTAAGTGTATGGAATGGAATGGAATGGATTGTAATGGAATTTAATGTAATGTAACCTTATGCTTCATCCTGCCATTTCTAATGGAATCGAATGCATTGGAATGGAATGGAATCTTCTGTTTCCTCCTGCCCGTTGAAATGGAATTGAATGAAATGGAATGGAAAGGAATGGAAACTTCTGATTTGTCCTGCAGTTTAATGGAATGGAATGTTATGGAATGGAATGGAATGGAATGGAAGCTTCTGCTCCATCCTGCCAGTTGGAATGTAATGGAATGTAATGGAATGGAAACTTCTGCTTCATCCTGCCATTTAGAATCGAATGGAATGAAATTGAATTAAATGGAAACGAAAGGAATAGAACCTTCTGCTTTACCCTGCCAGTTGGAATGGATTGGAATGCAGTGCAATGGAATGGAATGGAATGGAATGGAATGGAATGGAATGGAATGGAAAATTCTGCTTTATCCTGCCACTTGGAATTGAATGGAATGCAATGGAATGGAATAGAATGGAATTGAATGGAATCTTCTGTTTCATCCTGCCAGTGGGAATGGAATCGAATGGAATGGAATGGAACTTTCTTCTTCATCTTGGAGTTGTTATGGAATGGAATGTTACGGAATTGAATGGAATGAAATGGTATGCAATGGAACCTTCTGTTTCATGCTGCCAGTTGGAAAGGAATGGAATGGAATGGAATGGAATGGAATGGAATGGAATGGAATGGAATGGAATGGAAGGAATGGAACGGAATCTTCAGCTTCATCCTGCCACTTGGAATGGAATGGAATGGAATGGAATGGAATGGAATGGAATGGAATGGAATGGAATGGAATGGAATGGAATGAAATAAAATGGAATGGAACGTTCTGCTTCATCCTGCCAGTTGGAATGGATTTGAATGCAGTGCAATGGAATGGAATGGAATGGAATTGAAAGGAATCTTCTGCTTCATCCTGCCAGTTGGGATGAAATGAAATGGATTGGAATGGATTGGAATGGAATGGAATGGAATGGAATGGAATGGAATGGAATGGAATGGAATGGAATAGAATGGAACCTTCTGCTTCATCCGGCCAGTTGGATTGGAAAGGAATGCAATAGAAAGCAATGGAATGAAATGGAATGCAATGGAATGGAACCTTCTGCTTCTTTCTGCCAGTTGGAATGGAATAGAAGGGAAGGGAATGGATTGGAATGGATTGGAATGAAATGTAACGGAATGGAAAGGAATATTCAGCTTCATCCTGCCACTTGCAATGGAATGGAATGGAATGGAACTTTCTTCTTCATCTTGGAGTTGTTATGGAATGGAATGTTATGGAATGGAATGGAATGGAATGGTATGCAATGGAACCTTATGTTTCATGCTGCCAGTTGGAATGGAATGGAATGGAATGGAATGGAACCTTCTGCTTCATCCGGCCAGTTGCAATGGAAAGGAATGCAATAGAAAGCAATGGAATGCAATGGAATGGAACCTTCTGCTTCATTCTGACAGTTGGAATGGAATAGAAGGGAAGGGAATGGATGGAATGGAATGGAATGGAATGGAATGGAATCTTCAGCTTCATCCTGGAATTGGAGTGGAATGTAACGGAATGGAATGGAATCTTCAGCTTCATCCTGCCACTTGGAATGGAATGGAATGGAATGGAACCTTCTGCTTCATCCTGCAAGTTGGAATGGAATGGAATGGAGTGGAATGGAATGGAACGGAATGGAACCTTGTGCTTCATGCTGCCCGTTGGGATGGAATTGAATGGAATGGAATGGAATCTTCTGCTTCTCCCTGCCAGTTGGAATGGAATGGAATGGAATGGAATGGAATGGAATGGAATGGAATGGAATGGAATGGAATGGAATGGAGCATTATGCTTCATCCTGCTGGTTGGAATGGAATGGAATGGAATGGAATGGAATGGAATGGAATGGAATGGAATGGAACCTTCCACTTCATCCTACCAGTTGGAATGGAATTGAATGGAATGGAACGGAAGCTTCTGTTTCTCCCTGCCAGTTGGTATGGAATGGAATGGAATGGAATGGAACGTTCTGCTTCACCCTGCCACCTGTAAAAGAATTGAATGGAATGGAATAGAACATTGTGCTTCGGCCTTCCGGTTGGAATGGAATGAAATGGAATGGAATGGAATAAAACCTTCTGCTTCTTCCTGCCAGTTGGAATGGAATGGAAAAGAATGGAATGGAGCGGAATGGAACGTTGTGCTTCATCCTGCCAGTTCGAATGGAATGGAATGGAATGGAATGGAATGGAATGGAATGGAATGGAATGGAATGGAATGGAACGTCCTGCTTCATCCTGCCAGATCGAATGAAATGGAATGAAATAGAATGGAATGGAATCGTATGAAATGTAAACCTCTGCTTCATCCTGCCAGTTTGAATGGAAAGGAAAGAAATGGAATGCAAAGGAATGGAATCTTCTGCTTCAAATCCTGCAATTTGGAATGGAATGGAATGGAATGGAATGGAATGGAATGGAATGGATTTCAATGCAAGTTGGCATAGAATAGAATGGAATGGAACATTCTGCTTCATCCTGCCAGTTGGAATGGAATAGAATGGAATGGAATGGAATGGAATTGAATGGAAGGGACCATTCTGCTTATCCTGCCGGTTGGAATGGGATGGAATGGAATGAAATGAATCTTCTGCTTCGCCCTGCCAATTGGAATGGAATGGAATGCAATGGAATGGAATGGAATGGAATGGAATGGAATGGAATGGAATGGAATGGAAAGGAATGGAACCTTCTGCTTGATCCTGCAAGTTTAATGGAATGGAATGTTATGAAATGGAATGGAATAGAATGGAATGTAAGCTTCTGCTTCTTCCTACCAGTTGTAACGTAATGGAATGGAATGGAATGGAAATTTCTGCTTCATCCTGCAATTTGGAATGGAATGGAATGGAATGGAATGGAATGGAATGGAATGGAATGGAATGGAACCTTGTTCTTCACCAGTCAGTTGGAATGCAATGGAATGGAGTGCAATTGAATTGAGTGGAATGCAATGGAATGGAATGGAATGTAACCTTCTGCTTCATCCTGCCATTTGCAATGGGGAGGAATGGAAAGGAATGGAATAGAATGGAATGGAAACTTCTGTTTCAACCTGTCATTTGGAATGTAATGTAATGTATTGGAATGGAGTGGAATGGAACGTTCCGCTTCATTATGTTAGTTGGAATGGAAAGGAATGGAATAGAAACTTCTGCTTCATCCTGCCAGTTGTAATGGAATGGAATGTTATTGAATGGAATGTTATGTAATGGAATGGAATGGAATGGAATGAGAAGGAATGGAATGGAATGGAATGGAATGGAACCGAACGGAATGGAATGGAATGGAATGTTATGGAATGGAATGGAATGGAATGGTAGGCAATGGAACCTTATGTTTCATGCTGCCAGTTGGAATGGAATGGAATGGAATGGAATGGAATGGAACCTTCTGCTTCATCCGGCCAGTTGCAATGGAAAGGAATGCAATAGAAAGCAATGGAATGCAATGGAATGGAACCTTCTGCTTCATTCTGACAGTTGGAATGGAATAGAAGGGAAGGGAATGGATTGGAGTGGAATGTAACGGAATGGAATGGAATCTTCAGCTTCATCCTGCCACTTGGAATGGAATGGAATGGAATGGAACCTTCTGCTTCATCCTGCAAGTTGGAATGGAATGGAATGGAATGGAGTGGAATGGAATGGAACGGAATGGAACCTTGTGCTTCATGCTGCCCGTTGGGATGGAATTGAATGGAATGGAATGGAATCTTCTGCTTCTCCCTGCCAGTTGGAATGGAATGGAATGGAATGGAATGGAATGGAATGGAATGGAATGGAATGGAATGGAATGGAATGGACCATTATGCTTCATCCTGCTGGTTGGAATGGAATGGAATGGAATGGAATGGAATGGAATGGAATGGAATGGAACCTTCCACTTCATCCTACCAGTTGGAATGGAATTGAATGGAATGGAATGGAAGCTTCTGTTTCTCCCTGCCAGTTGGTATGGAATGGAATGGAATGGAATGGAACGTTCTGCTTCACCCTGCCACCTGTAAAAGAATTGAATGGAATGGAATAGAACATTGTGCTTCGGCCTTCCGGTTGGAATGGAATGAAATGGAATGGAATGGAATAAAACCTTCTGCTTCTTCCTGCCAGTTGGAATGGAATGGAAAAGAATGGAATGGAGCGGAATGGAACGTTGTGCTTCATCCTGCCAGTTCGAATGGAATGGAATGGAATGGAATGGAATGGAATGGAATGGAATGGAATGGAATGGAATGGAATGGAACGTCCTGCTTCATCCTGCCAGTTTGAATTTAATGAAAGAGAAGAGAATGGACTGGAATGGATTCGAATGAAATGAAAGGGAATGGAATGGAATGGAATGGAATGGAATGGAATGGAATGGAATGGAATGAAATGGAATGAAATAGAATGGAATGGAATCGTATGAAATGTAAACCTCTGCTTCATCCTGCCAGTTTGAATGGAAAGGAAAGAAATGGAATGCAAAGGAATGGAATGAAATGGAATGTTATGGAATGGAATGCAATGATATTGAAACTTCTGCTTCATCCTGCCAGTAGTAATTGAATGGAATGTTATGGAATTGAAAGGAATGGAATAGAATGGAATGTAACCTTCCGATTCGTCCAGCTGGTAATAATGGAATGGAATGGAATGGAGTGGAATGGAATGGAATGGAATGGAATGGAACCTGCTGCTTCATCGTGCCATTTGGTATGGAATGGAATGGAATGGAATGGAATGGAATGGAATGGAATGGAATGGAATGGAATGGAATGGAATGGAATGGAGTGGAATGGAATGGAGTGGAGTGGAGTGGAGTGGAATGGAATGGAATGGAATGGAATGGAATGGAATGGAATGGAGTGGAATGGAACCTTATGCTTCATCGTGCCAGTTGGAATGAAATTGAGTGGAGTGTTATGGATTGGAATGAAATGGAATATTTTGCTTCATCCTGCGAGTCGCAATGGAATGGAATGGAATGTTATGGAAAGGAAAGGAATGGAATGAAATGGAAGTTTCTCCTTCATCCTTCCAGCTGGAATGGAATTGAATGGAATGTATGGGAATGGAATGGAATTGAATGGACTGGAACCTTCTCCTTCATCCTGCCAGTTGGAATGGAATGAAATGGAATGCAATGGTACCTTTTGTTTCGTCCTGCCACTTCGAATGGAATGGAAAGGAATGGAAAGGAATGGAATGGAATGGAACGGAACTGAACGTTCTGCTTCAACCTGCCAGTTGTAATGGAATGGAATGTTACAGAATGGAACCGAATGGAATGGAATGGAATGGAACCTTCTGCTTCGTCGTGCCAGTTGGAATGGAATGGAACGGAATGGAATGGAATGGAATGGAATGGAATGGAATGGAATGGAACCTTCTGCTTCGTCGTGCCAGTTGGAATGGAATGGAATGGAATGGAATGGAATGGAATAGAATGGAATGGATGGGAATGGAATGAAATTGAATGCATTGAAACCTTCTGCTTCATCCTGCTAGTTGGAATGGAATTGAGTGGAATGGAATGGAAAATTCAGATTCACCCTGAACTTTGGAATTTAATGGAATGCTATGGAATGGAATGGAATGGAATGGAATGGAATGGAATGGAATGGAATGGAATGGAATGGAAGTTTCTGGTCCATCCTTCCAGCTGGAATGGAATAGGATGGAATGGATGGGAATGGAATGGAATTCAACGCATTGGACCCTTCTGCTTCATCCTGCCAGTTGGGATGGAATGGAATGGAATGGAATGGAATGGAATGGAATGGAATGGAATGGAATGGAATGGAATGGAAACTTCTGATTCACCCTGCCATTTGGAATTTAATGGAATGCTATAGAATGGAATGGAATGGAATGGAATGGAATGGAATGGAATGGAATGGAATGGAATAGAACGTTCTGCTTCATCATTCCTGTTGGAATGCAATGGAATGTTATGGAATAGAATGCAATGGAATTGAAACTTCTGCTTCATCCTGCCAGTTGGTATGGAATGGAATGCAATGGAATGCAATGGAATGGAATGGAATGGAACTTTCTGCTTCATCCTGGAGTCGTTATGGAATGGAATGTTATGCAATGGAATGGAATGAAATTGAATACAGTGGAACCTTCTCTTTCGTCCTGCCAGTTGCAATGGAATGGAATGGAATGGAATGGAATGGAATGGAATGGAATGGAATGGAATGGAATGGAATGGAATGGAATGGAACATTCTGCTTCATCGTGCCAGTTGGAATGGAATTGAGTGGAGTGTTATGGAATAGAATGCGATGGAATGGAATGGACCATTTTGCTTCATCGAGCGAGTTGGAATGGAATGGAATGGAAATTTATGGAAAGCAATGGAATGGGATGGAATGGAAGTTTCTGCTTCATCCTTCCAGCTCGAATGGAATAGAATGGAATGGATGGAAATGAAATGGAATTGAATGGATTGGAACCTTCTGCTTTTTCCTGCCAGTTGGAATGGAATGAAATGGAATGCAATGGAACCTTCTATTTTGTCCTGCCAGTTGGAATGGAATGGAATGGAATGGAATGGATCCGTCTGCTTCATCCTGCTAGTTGGAATCGAATGGAATGGAACCTTCTGCTTCATCGTGCCAGTTGTAAAGGAATGAAATGGAATGGAGTGGAATGGAGTGGAATTGAATGGAGTGGAATGGAATTGAATGAAATGGAACGTCCTGCTTCATCCTGCCAGTAGTAATGGAATGGAATGTTATGGGATTGAATGGAATGGTATAGAATGGAACGTAACATTCTGATTCGTTCTGCTAGTAACAATGGAATGCAACGGAATGGAATCGAATGGAATCGAATGGAATGGAATGCAATGGAACCTTCTGATGCATTGTGCCAGTTGGAATGGAATGGAATGGAATGGAATGGAATGGAATGGAATGGAATGGAATGGAATGGAATGGAACCTTATGCTTCATCGTGCCAGTTGGAATGGAATTGAATGGAGTGTTATGGAATGGAATGAAATGGAATGAAATGGAATATTTTGCTTCATCCTGCGAGTTGGAATGGAATGGATTGGAATGTTATGAAATGGAATGGAATGGAATGAATGGAATTGAACTTTCTGCTTCATCCTTCCAGCTGGAATGGAATAGAATGGAATGGATGGGAATGGAATGGAATTGAATGCATTGAAACCTTCTGCTTCATCCTGCTAGTTGGAATGGAATGGAATGGAATGGAATGGAATGGAATGGAATGGAATGGAATGGAATGGAATGGAATGGAATGGAATGGAATGGAATGGAATGGAATGAACCTTATGCTTCATCGTGCCAGTTGGAATGGAATGGAATGGAATTGAATGGAATGGAATGGAATGGAATGGAATGGAACCTTATTCTTCATCCTGCCAGTTGGAATGGAATTGAATGGAGTGGAATGGAATTTAATTAAATGGAACGTCCTGCTTCATCCTGCCAGAAATACTGGAATGGAATGTTATGGAATTGAATGCAATGGAATAGAATGGAAAGTAACATTCTGATTCGTCCTGCTAGTAGTAATGAAATGGTGTGGAGTGGAATGGAATGCAATGCAATGGAACCTTCTGCTTCATCATGCCAGTTGGAATGGAATAGAATGGAATGGAATGGGATGAAATGGAACCTTCTGCTTCATCGTGCCAGTTGGAATGGAATTGAATGGAGTGTTATGGAATGGAATGAAATGGAATGGAATGGAACATTTAGCTTCATCCTGCGAGCTGGAATAGAATGGAATGGAATGTTCTTGAATGGAATGGAATGGAATGAAAGTTTCTGCTTTATCCTTCCAGCTGGAATGGAATAGAATGGAATAGATGGGAATGGAATGGAATTGAATGCATTGAAACTTTCTGCTTCATCCTGCTAGTTGGAATGGAATGGAATGGAATGGAAACTTCTGATTCACCCTGAACTTTGGTATCTAATGGAATGCTATGGAATGGAATGGAATGGAATGGAATGGAATGGAATGGAATGGAATGGAATGGAATGGAATGGAATGGAAGTGTCTGGTCCATCCTTCCAGCTGGAATGGAATAGGAGGGAATGGATGGGAATGGAATGGAATTCAATGCATTGGACACTTCTGCTTCATCCTGCCAATTGGAATGGAATGGAATGGAATGGAATGATATGGAATGGAATGGAATGGAAACTTCTGATTCACCCTGCCATTTGGAATTTAATGGAATGTTATGGAATGGAATGGAATGGAATGGAATGGAATGGAATGGAATGGAATCGAATGGAATGGAATGGCACATCCTGCTTCATCATTCCTGTTGGAATGCAATGGAATGTTATGGAATAGAATGCAATGTAATTGAAACTTCTGCTTCATCCTGCCAGTTGGTATGGAATGGAATGGAATGCAATGGAATTGAATGGAATGGAACTTTCTGCTTCATCCTGCCAGTTGGCACGCAATGGAGTGGAATGGAATGGAAACTTCTGCTTCATCCTGCCAGTTGGAATGGAATGGAATGGAATGGAATTAAATGGAACTTTCTGCTTCATCCTGGAGTTGTTATGGAATGGAATGTTATGCAATGCAATGGAATGAAATGGAATGCAATGGAACCTTCTGTTTCGTCCTGCCAGTTGCAAAGGAATGGAGTGGAATGGAATGGAATGGAATGGAATGGAATGGAATGGAATGGAATGGAATTCAATGGAATGCAATGGAATTCAATGGCATGCAAACTTCTGGTTCAACCTGCCCGTTGGAATGGAATGGAATGGAATGGAATGGAATGGAATGGAATGGAATGGAATGGAATGGAATGGAATATAACCTTCTGCTTCATCCTGCCATTTGCAATGGAGAGGAGTGGAAAGTAATGGAATGGAATGGAATGGAATCTTCTGCTAAATCTTGCAATTTGGAATGGAATGGAATGGAATGGAATGGAATGCAATGGAATGCAATGGAATGCAATGGAATGCAATGGAATTCAATGGAATGCAACCTTCTGCTTCATCCTGCTAGAATGGAATGGAATGGAATGGAATGGAATGGAATGGAATGGAATGGAATGAACCTTATGCTTCACTCGTGCCAGTTGGAATGTAATGTTATGGAATGGAATCTTCTGCTTCGTCCTGGCAGTTGGAATGGAATTGAATGGAATGGAATGGAATGGAATGGAATGGAACCTTATGCTTCATCCTGCCAGTTGGAATGGACTTGAATGGAGTGGAATGGAATGGGATGAAATGGAACCTTCTGCTTCATCGTGCCAGTTGGAATGGAATTGAATGGAATGTTATGGAATTGAATGCAATGGAATAGAATGGAAAGTAACATTCTGATTCGTCCTGCTAGTAGTAATGAAATGGTGTGAAATGGAATGGAATGGAATGGAAAGGAACCTTCTGCTTCATCATGCCAGTTGGAATGGAATAGAATGGAATGGAATGGGATGAAATGGAACCTTCTGCTTCATCGTGCCAGTTGGAATGGAATTGAATGGAGTGCAATTGAATTGAGTGGAATGGAATGAAATAGAATGGAATGGAACATTTAGCTTCATCCTGCGAGCTGGAATCGAATGGAATGGAATGTTCTTGAATGGAATGGAATGGAATGAACGTTTCTGCTTTATCCTTCCAGCTGGAATGGAATAGAATGGAATAGATGGGAATGGAATGGAATTGAATGCATTGAAACCTTCTGCTTCATCCTGCTAGTTGGAATGGAATGGAATGGAATGGAAACTTCTGATTCACCCTGAACTTTGGAATCTAATGGAATGCTATGGAATGGAATGGAATGGAATGGAATGGAATGGAATGGAATGGAATGGAATGGAAGTGTCTGGTCCATCCTTCCAGCTGGAATGGAATAGGATGGAATGGATGGGAATGGAATGGAATTCAATGCATTGGACCCTTCTGCTTCATCCTGCCAGTTGAAATGGAATGGAATGGAATGGAATGATATGGAATGGAATGGAATGGAAACTTCTGATTCACCCTGCCATTTGGAATTTAATGGAATGCTATGGAATGGAATGGAATCGAATGGAATCGAATGGAATCGAATGGAATCGAATGGAATGGAATGGAACGTTCTGCTTCATCATTCCTGTTGGAATGCAATGGAATGTTTTGGAATAGAATGCAATGTAATTGAAACTTCTGCTTCATCCTGCCAGTTGGTATGGAATGGAATGGAATGCAATGGAATTTAATGGAATGGAACTTTCTGCTTCATCCTGCCAGTTGGCACGCAATGGATTGGAATGGAATGGAAACTTCTGCTTCATCCTGCCAGTTGGAATGGAATGGAATGGAATGGAATTAAATGGAACTTTCTGCTTCATCCTGGAGTTGTTATGGAATGGAATGTTATGCAATGCAATGGAATGAAATGGAATGCAATGGAACCTTCTGTTTCGTCCTGCCAGTTGCAAAGGAATGGAGTGGAATGGAATGGAATGGAATGGAATGGAATGGAATGGAATGGAAACTTCTGCTTCATCAAGCTGGTTGGGATGGAATGGAATGGAGTGCAATGTTATTGAGTGGAATTGAATGGAATGGAATGGAACCTTCTGCTTCATCCTGCCAGTTGGAATGGAATGGAATGGATTGGAATGGAATTGAATGGAATGGAACGTTCTGTTTCATCCTGCCAGTTTAAATGGAATACAATGTTATGGAATGGTATGGAATGGAAAGGAGTGAAATGGAATGGAACATTCTGCTTCATCCTGCCAGTTTGAATTTAATGAAAGAGAAGAGAATGGAATGGAATGGATTCGAATGAAATGAAATGGAATGGAATGGAATGGAATGGAATGGAATGGAATGGAATGGAATGGAATGGAATGGAATGGAATGCAATGGAATGCAATGGAATGGAATGGAATGGAATGGAATGCAACCTTCTACTTCATCATTCCTGTTGGAATGCAATGGAATGTTATGGAATGGAATGCAATGATATTGAAACTTCTGCTTCATCCTGCCAGTAGTAATTGAATGGAATGTTATGGAATTGAAAGGAATGGAATAGAATGGAATGTAACCTTCCGATTCGTCCAGCTGGTAATAATGGAATGGAATGGAATGGAGTGGAATGGAATGGAATGGAATGGAACCTGCTGCTTCATCGTGCCATTTGGTATGGAATGGAATGGAATGGAATGGAATGGAATGGAATGGAGTGGAGTGGAGTGGAGTGGAGTGGAGTGGAGTGGAATGGAATGGAATGGAATGGAATGGAATGGAATGGAATGGAATGGAATGGAATGGAATGGAGTGGAATGGAACCTTATGCTTCATCGTGCCAGTTGGAATGAAATTGAGTGGAGTGTTATGGATTGGAATGAAATGGAATATTTTGCTTCATCCTGCGAGTCGCAATGGAATGGAATGGAATGTTATGGAAAGGAAAGGAATGGAATGAAATGGAAGTTTCTCCTTCATCCTTCCAGCTGGAATGGAATTGAATGGAATGTATGGGAATGGAATGGAATTGAATGGACTGGAACCTTCTCCTTCATCCTGCCAGTTGGAATGGAATGAAATGGAATGCAATGGTACCTTTTGTTTCGTCCTGCCACTTCGAATGGAATGGAAAGGAATGGAAAGGAATGGAATGGAATGGAACGGAACTGAACGTTCTGCTTCAACCTGCCAGTTGTAATGGAATGGAATGTTACGGAATGGAACCGAATGGAATGGAATGGAATGGAACCTTCTGCTTCGTCGTACCAGTTGGAATGGAATGGAACGGAATGGAATGGAATGGAATGGAATGGAATGGAATGGAATGGAACCTTCTGCTTCGTCGAGCCAGTTGGAATGGAATGGAATGGAATGGAATAGAATGGAATAGAATGGAATGGATGGGAATGGAATGAAATTGAATGCATTGAAACCTTCTGCTTCATCCTGCTAGTTGGAATGGAATTGAGTGGAATGGAATGGAAAATTCAGATTCACCCTGAACTTTGGAATTTAATGGAATGCTATGGAATGGAATGGAATGGAATGGAATGGAATGGAATGGAATGGAATGGAATGGAATGGAAGTTTCTGGTCCATCCTTCCAGCTGGAATGGAATAGGATGGAATGGATGGGAATGGAATGGAATTCAACGCATTGGACCCTTCTGCTTCATCCTGCCAGTTGGGATGGAATGGAATGGAATGGAATGGAATGGAATGGAATGGAATGGAAATTTCTGATTCACCCTGCCATTTGGAATTTAATGGAATGCTATAGAATGGAATGGAATGGAATGGAATGGAATGGAATGGAATGGAATGGAATGGAATGGAATAGAACGTTCTGCTTCATCATTCCTGTTGGAATGCAATGGAATGTTATGGAATAGAATGCAATGGAATTGAAACTTCTGCTTCATCCTGCCAGTTGGTATGGAATGGAATGCAATGGAATGCAATGGAATGGAATGGAATGGAACTTTCTGCTTCATCCTGGAGTCGTTATGGAATGGAATGTTATGCAATGGAATGGAATGAAATTGAATACAGTGGAACCTTATCTTTCGTCCTGCCAGTTGCAATGGAATGGAATGGAATGGAATGGAATGGAATGGAATGGAATGGAATGGAATGGAATGGAATGGAATGGAATGGAACATTCTGCTTCATCGTGCCAGTTGGAATGGAATTGAGTGGAGTGTTATGGAATAGAATGCGATGGAAAGGAATGGACCATTTTGCTTCATCCAGCGAGTTGGAATGGAATGGAATGGAAATTTATGGAAAGCAATGGAATGGGATAGAATGGAAGTTTCTGCTTCATCATCCTTCCAGCTCGAATGGAATAGAATGGAATGGATGGAAATGAAATGGAATTGAATGGATTGGAACCTTCTGCTTTTTCCTGCCAGTTGGAATGGAATGAAATGGAATGCAATGGAACCTTCTATTTTGTCCTGCCAGTTGGAATGGAATGGAATGGAATGGAATGGAATGGATCCGTCTGCTTCATCCTGCTAGTTGGAATCGAATGGAATGGAACCTTCTGCTTCATCGTGCCAGTTGTAAAGGAATGAAATGGAATGGAGTGGAATGGAGTGGAATTGAATGGAGTGGAATGGAATTGAATGAAATGGAACGTCCTGCTTCATCCTGCCAGTAGTAATGGAATGGAATGTTATGGGATTGAATGGAATGGTATAGAATGGAACGTAACATTCTGATTCGTCCTGCTAGTAACAATGGAATGCAACGGAATGGAATCGAATGAAATCGAATGGAATGGAATGGAATGGAACCTTCTGATGCATTGTGCCAGTTGGAATGGAATGGAATGGAATGGAATGGAATGGAATGGAATGGAATGGAATGGAATGGAACCTTATGCTTCATCGTGCCAGTTGGAATGGAATTGAATGGAGTGTTATGGAATGGAATGAAATGGAATGAAATGGAATATTTTGCTTCATCCTGCGAGTTGGAATGGAATGGATTGGAATGTTATGAAATGGAATGGAATGGAATGAATGGAATTGAACTTTCTGCTTCATCCTTCCAGCTGGAATGGAATAGAATGGAATGGATGGGAATGGAATGGAATTGAATGCATTGAAACCTTCTGCTTCATCCTGCTAGTTGGAATGGAATGGAATGGAATGGAATGGAATGGAATGGAATGGAATGGAATGGAATGGAACGGAATGGAATGGAATGGAATGGGATGAAATGGAACCTTCTGCTTCATCGTGCCAGTTGGAATGGAATGGAATGGAATTGAATGGAATGGAATGGAATGGAATGGAATGGAATGGAACCTTATTCTTCATCCTGCCAGTTGGAATGGAATTGAATGGAGTGGAATGGAATTTAATTAAATGGAACGTCCTGCTTCATCCTGCCAGAAATAATGGAATGGAATGTTATGGAATTGAATGCAATGGAATAGAATGGAAAGTAACATTCTGATTCGTCCTGCTAGTAGTAATGAAATGGTGTGGAGTGGAATGGAATGCAATGCAATGGAACCTTCTGCTTCATCATGCCAGTTGGAATGGAATAGAATGGAATGGAATGGGATGAAATGGAACCTTCTGCTTCATCGTGCCAGTTGGAATGGAATTGAATGGAGTGTTATGGAATGGAATGAAATAGAATGTAATGGAACATTTAGCTTCATCCTGCGAGCTGGAATCGAATGGAATGGAATGTTCTTGAATGGAATGGAATGGAATGAAAGTTTCTGCTTTATCCTTCCAGCTGGAATGGAATAGAATGGAATAGATGGGAATGGAATGGAATTGAATGCATTGAAACCTTCTGCTTCATCCTGCTAGTTGGAATGGAATGGAATGGAATGGAAACTTCTGATTCACCCTGAACTTTGGAATCTAATGGAATGCTATGGAATGGAATGGAATGGAATGGAATGGAATGGAATGGAATGGAATGGAATGGAATGGAATGGAATGGAATGGAAGTGTCTGGTCCATCCTTCCAGCTGGAATGGAATAGGATGGAATGGATGGGAATGGAATGGAATTCAATGCATTGGACCCTTCTGCTTCATCCTGCCAGTTGGAATGGAATGGAATGGAATGGAATGATATGGAATGGAATGGAATGGAAACTTCTGATTCACCCTGCCATTTGGAATTTAATGGAATGCTATGGAATGGAATGGAATGGAATGGAATGGAATCGAATGGAATCGAATGGAATCGAATGGAATGGAATGGAACGTTCTGCTTCATCATTCCTGTTGGAATGCAATGGAATGTTATGGAATAGAATGCAATGTAATTGAAACTTCTGCTTCATCCTGCCAGTTGGTATGCAATGGAATGGAATGCAATGGAATTGAATGGAATGGAACTTTCTGCTTCATCCTGCCAGTTGGCACGCAATGGAGTGGAATGGAATGGAAACTTCTGCTTCATCCTGCCAGTTGGAATGGAATGGAATGGAATGGAATTAAATGGAACTTTCTGCTTCATCCTGGAGTTGTTATGGAATGGAATGTTATGCAATGCAATGGAATGAAATGGAATACAATGGAACCTTCTGTTTCGTCCTGCCAGTTGCAAAGGAATGGAGTGGAATGGAATGGAATGGAATGGAATGGAATGGAATGGAATGGAATGGAATGGAATGGAATTCAATGGAATGCAATGGAATTCAATGGCATGCAAACTTCTGGTTCAACCTGCCCGTTGGAATGGAATGGAGTGGAATGGAATGGAATGGAATGGAAACTTCTGCTTCATCCTTTCAGTTGGAATGGAATGGAATGGAATGGCATGGAATGGAATGGAATGGAATATAACCTTCTGCTTCATCCTGCCATTTGCAATGGAGAGGAGTGGAAAGTAATGGAATGGAATGGAATGGAATCTTCTGCTAAATCTTGCAATTTGGAATGGAATGGAATGGAATGGAATGCAATGGAATGCAATGGAATGCAATGGAATGCAATGGAATTCAATGGAATGCAACCTTCTGGTTCATCCTGCCCGTTAGAATGGAATGGAATGGAATGGAATGGAATGGAATGGAATGGAATGGAATGGAACCTTCTGCTTCACTCTGCCAGTTGGAATGTAATGGAATGGAATGGAAACTTCTGCTTCATCCTGGCAGTTGGAATGGAATTGAATGGAATGGCACGGAATGGAATGGAATGGAATGGAATAGAACCTTCTGCTTCATCCTGCCATTTGCAATGGAGAAGAGTGGAAAGTAATGGAATGGAATGGAATGAAATCTTCTGCTTCATTATGTTAGTTGGAATGAAATGGTATGGATTGGAATGGAATGGAATGGAATAGAATGGATTGGAGCCTTCTGCTTCGTCCTGCCATTTGTAATGAAATGGAATGAAATGGAATGGAACGGAATGGAATGGAATGGAATGGAATGGAATGGAATGGAATGGAATGGAATGGAATGGAATGGAACCTTCTGCTTCATCGTGCCGGTTGGGATGGAATGGAATGGAGTGCAATTGAATTGAGTGGAATGGAATGGAATGAAATGGAATGGAACCTTCTGCTTCATCCTGCCAGTTGGAATGGAATGGAATGGATTGGAATGGAATTGAATGGAATGGAACTTTCTGCTTCATCCTGCCAGTTGGAATGGAATAGAATGTTATGGAATGGAATGGAATGGAATGGAATGGAATGGAATGGAACCCTCTGCTTCATCTTGCCAGTTGGAATGGAATGGAATGGAATGGAATGGAATGGAATGGAATGGAATGGAATGGAATGGAATGCAAACTTCTGCTTCACCTGCCTGTTGGAATGGAATGGAATGGAATGGAATGGAATGGAATGGAATGGAATGGAATGGAATGGAATGGAACCTTCTTCTTCCTCCTCCCTGTTGGAAAGGAATGGAATGCAATGGAATGGAATGGAATGGAATGGAACCTTCTGCTTCATTCTGATAGTTGGAATGAAATGGTATGGAATGGAATGGAATGGAGTTAAATGGAACCTTCTGCTTCGTCCTGCCCGTTGGATTGGAATGGAATGGAATGGAATGGAATGCAACCTTCTGCTTCATCCTGCCAGTTGGAATGGAATGGAATGGAACCTTCTGCTTCATCCTGCCAGTTTAATGCAATGGAATGTTATGAAATGGAATAGAATAGAATGGAATGGAAGCTTCTGCTTCACTCTGCCAGTTGGAATGGAATGGAATGGAGTGGAATTTAATTGAATGGAATGGAACATTCTGTTTCATTCTGCCTGTTGAAATGGAATGGAATGGAATGGAAATTTCTGCTTCATTGTGCCAGTTTGAATGGAATAGAATGTTATGGAATTGAATGGAATGGAATGGAATATAACCTTCTGCTTCATCCTGCCATTTGCAATGGCAAGGAATGGAAAAGCAACCTGCCAGCTGGAATGTAATGTAATGCACTGGAATGGAATGGAATGGAACCTTCTGCTTCATTCTCTTAGTTGGAATGAAATGGTATGGAATGGATTGGCAGCGTAATGCTTCATCCTGACAGTTGGAATGCAGTGAAATGGAATGGAAAGGAACCTTCTGCTTCATCAAGCTGGTTGGGATGGAATGGAATGGAGTGCAATGTTATTGAGTGGAATTGAATGGAATGGAATGGAACCTTCTGCTTCATCCTGCCAGTTGGAATGGAATGGAATGGATTGGAATGGAATTGAATGGAATGGAACGTTCTGTTTCATCCTGCCAGTTTAAATGGAATACAATGTTATGGAATGGTATGGAATGGAAAGGAGTGAAATGGAATGGAACATTCTGCTTCATCCTGCCAGTTTGAATTTAATGAAAGAGAAGAGAATGGAATGGAATGGATTCGAATGAAATGAAATGGAATGGAATGGAATGGAATGGAATGGAATGGAATGGAATGGAATGGAATGCAATGGAATGCAATGCAATGGAATGCAATGGAATGGAATGCAACCTTCTACTTCATTATTCCTGTTGGAATGCAATGGAATGTTATGGAATGGAATGCAATGATATTGAAACTTCTGCTTCATCCTGCCAGTAGTAATTGAATGGAATGTTATGGAATTGAAAGGAATGGAATAGAATGGAATGTAACCTTCTGATTCGTCCAGCTGGTAATAATGGAATGGAATGCAATGGAGTGGAATGGAATGGAATGGAATGGAATGGAACCTGCTGCTTCATCGTGCCATTTGGTATGGAATGGAATGGAATGGAATGGAATGGAATGGAATGGAATGGAATGGAATGGAATGGAATGGAGTGGAGTGGAGTGGAGTGGAGTGGAGTGGAGTGGAATGGAATGGAATGGAACGTTCTGTTTCATCCTGCTAGTTGGAATGGAATGGAATGGAATGGAATGGAATGGAATGGAGTGGAATGGAACCTTATGCTTCATCGTGCCAGTTGGAATGAAATTGAGTGGAGTGTTATGGATTGGAATGAAATGGAATATTTTGCTTCATCCTGCGAGTCGCAATGGAATGGAATGGAATGTTATGGAAAGGAAAGGAATGGAATGAAATGGAAGTTTCTCCTTCATCCTTCCAGCTGGAATGGAATTGAATGGAATGTATGGGAATGGAATGGAATTGAATGGACTGGAACCTTCTCCTTCATCCTGCCAGTTGGAATGGAATGAAATGGAATGCAATGGTAACTTTTGTTTCGTCCTGCCACTTCGAGTGGAATGGAAAGGAATGGAAAGGAATGGAATGGAATGGAACGGAACTGAACGTTCTGCTTCATCCTGCCATTTGGAATGGAATAGAATGTTATGGAATGGAATGGAATGGAATGGAATGGAACCCTCTGCTTCATCTTGCCAGCTGGAATGGAATGGAATGGAATGGAATGGAATGGAATGGAATGGAATGCAAACTTCTGCTTCACCTGCCTGTTGGAATGGAATGGAATGGAATGGAATGGAATGGAATGGAATGGAATGGAATGGAACCTTCTTCTTCCTCCTCCCTGTTGGAAAGGAATGGAATGCAATGGAATGGAATGGAATGGAATGGAACCTTCTACTTCGTCGTGCCAGTTGGAATGGAATGGAACGGAATGGAATGGAATGGAATGGAATGGAATGGAATGGAACCTTCTGCTTCGTCGTGCCAGTTGGAATGGAATGGAATGGAATGGAATGGAATAGAATGGAATGGATGGGAATGGAATGAAATTGAATGCATTGAAACCTTCTGCTTCATCCTGCTAGTTGGAATGGAATTGAGTGGAATGGAATGGAAAATTCAGATTCACCCTGAACTTTGGAATTTAATGGAATGCTATGGAATGGAATGGAATGGAATGGAATGGAATGGAATGGAATGGAATGGAATGGAATGGAAGTTTCTGGTCCATCCTTCCAGCTGGAATGGAATAGGATGGAATGGATGGGAATGGAATGGAATTCAACGCATTGGACCCTTCTGCTTCATCCTGCCAGTTGGGATGGAATGGAATGGAATGGAATGGAATGGAATGGAATGGAATGGAATGGAATGGAAACTTCTGATTCACCCTGCCATTTGGAATTTAATGGAATGCTATAGAATGGAATGGAATGGAATGGAATGGAATGGAATGGAATGGAATGGAATGGAATGGAATAGAACGTTCTGCTTCATCATTCCTGTTGGAATGCAATGGAATGTTATGGAATAGAATGCAATGGAATTGAAACTTCTGCTTCATCCTGCCAGTTGGTATGGAATGGAATGCAATGGAATGCAATGGAATGGAATGGAATGGAACTTTCTGCTTCATCCTGGAGTCGTTATGGAATGGAATGTTATGCAATGGAATGGAATGAAATTGAATACAGTGGAACCTTCTCTTTCGTCCTGCCAGTTGCAATGGAATGGAATGGAATGGAATGGAATGGAATGGAATGGAATGGAATGGAATGGAATGGAATGGAACATTCTGCTTCATCGTGCCAGTTGGAATGGAATTGAGTGGAGTGTTATGGAATAGAATGCGATGGAATGGAATGGACCATTTTGCTTCATCCAGCGAGTTGGAATGGAATGAAATGGAAATTTATGGAAAGCAATGGAATGGGATGGAATGGAAGTTTCTGCTTCATCCTTCCAGCTCGAATGGAATAGAATGGAATGGATGGAAATGAAATGGAATTGAATGGATTGGAACCTTCTGCTTTTTCCTGCCAGTTGGAATGGAATGAAATGGAATGCAATGGAACCTTCTATTTTGTCCTGCCAGTTGGAATGGAATGGAATGGAATGGAATGGATCCGTCTGCTTCATCCTGCTAGTTGGAATCGAATGGAATGGAACCTTCTGCTTCATCGTGCCAGTTGTAAAGGAATGAAATGGAATGGAGTGGAATGGAGTGGAATTGAATGGAGTGGAATGGAATTGAATGAAATGGAACGTCCTGCTTCATCCTGCCAGTAGTAATGGAATGGAATGTTATGGGATTGAATGGAATGGTATAGAATGGAACGTAACATTCTGATTCGTCCTGCTAGTAACAATGGAATGCAACGGAATGGAATCGAATGGAATCGAATGGAATGGAATGGAATGGAACCTTCTGATGCATTGTGCCAGTTGGAATGGAATGGAATGGAATGGAATGGAATGGAATGGAATGGAATGGAATGGAATGGAACCTTATGCTTCATCGTGCCAGTTGGAATGGAATTGAATGGAGTGTTATGGAATGGAATGAAATGGAATGAAATGGAATATTTTGCTTCATCCTGCGAGTTGGAATGGAATGGATTGGAATGTTATGAAATGGAATGGAATGGAATGAATGGAATTGAACTTTCTGCTTCATCCTTCCAGCTGGAATGGAATAGAATGGAATGGATGGGAATGGAATGGAATTGAATGCATTGAAACCTTCTGCTTCATCCTGCTAGTTGGAATGGAATGGAATGGAATGGAATGGAATGGAATGGAATGGAATGGAATGGAATGGAATGGAATGGAATGGAATGGAATGGAACCTTATGCTTCATCGTGCCAGTTGGAATGGAATGGAATGGAATGGAATGGAATGGAATGGAATGGAATGGAACCTTATGCTTCATCCTGCCAGTTGGAATGGAATTGAATGGAGTGGAATGGAATTTAATTAAATGGAACGTCCTGCTTCATCCTGCCAGAAATAATGGAATGGAATGTTATGGAATTGAATGCAATGGAATAGAATGGAAAGTAACATTCTGATTCGTCCTGCTAGTAGTAATGAAATGGTGTGGAGTGGAATGGAATGCAATGCAATGGAACCTTCTGCTTCATCATGCCAGTTGGAATGGAATAGAATGGAATGGAATGGGATGAAATGGAACCTTCTGCTTCATCGTGCCAGTTGGAATGGAATTGAATGGAGTGTTATGGAATGGAATGAAATAGAATGGAATGGAACATTTAGCTTCATCCTGCGAGCTGGAATCGAATGGAATGGAATGTTCTTGAATGGAATGGAATGGAATGAAAGTTTCTGCTTTATCCTTCCAGCTGGAATGGAATAGAATGGAATAGATGGGAATGGAATGGAATTGAATGCATTGAAACCTTCTGCTTCATCCTGCTAGTTGGAATGGAATGGAATGGAATGGAATGGAAACTTCTGATTCACCCTGAACTTTGGAATCTAATGGAATGCTATGGAATGGAATGGAATGGAATGGAATGGAATGGAATGGAATGGAATGGAATGGAAGTGTCTGGTCCATCCTTCCAGCTGGAATGGAATAGGATGGAATGGATGGGAATGGAATGGAATTCAATGCATTGGACCCTTCTGCTTCATCCTGCCAGTTGGAATGGAATGGAATGGAATGGAATGGAATGGAATGGAATGGAATGGAATGGAATGGAATGGAATGGAATGGAAACTTCTGATTCACCCTGCCATTTGGAATTTAATGGAATGCTATGGAATGGAATGGAATGGAATGGAATGGAATGGAATCGAATGGAATCGAATGGAATCGAATGGAATGGAATGGAACGTTCTGCTTCATCATTCCTGTTGGAATGCAATGGAATGTTATGGAATAGAATGCAATGTAATTGAAACTTCTGCTTCATCCTGCCAGTTGGTATGGAATGGAATGGAATGCAATGGAATTGAATGGAATGGAACTTTCTGCTTCATCCTGCCAGTTGGCACGCAATGGAGTGGAATGGAATGGAAACTTCTGCTTCATCCTGCCAGTTGGAATGGAATGGAATGGAATGGAATTAAATGGAACTTTCTGCTTCATCCTGGAGTTGTTATGGAATGGAATGTTATGCAATGCAATGGAATGAAATGGAATGCAATGGAACCTTCTGTTTCGTCCTGCCAGTTGCAAAGGAATGGAGTGGAATGGAATGGAATGGAATGGAATGGAATGGAATGGAATGGAATGGAATTCAATGGAATGCAATGGAATTCAATGGCATGCAAACTTCTGGTTCAACCTGCCCGTTGGAATGGAATGGAATGGAATGGAATGGAATGGAATGGAATGGAATGGAAACTTCTGCTTCATCCTGGCAGTTGGAATGGAATGGAATGGAATGGCATGGAATGGAATGGGATGGAATATAACCTTCTGCTTCATCCTGCCATTTGCAATGGAGAGGAGTGGAAAGTAATGGAATGGAATGGAATGGAATCTTCTGCTAAATCTTGCAATTTGGAATGGAATGGAATGGAATGGAATGGAATGGAATGCAATGCAATGCAATGGAATGCAATGGAATGCAATGGAATTCAATGGAATGCAACCTTCTGGTTCATCCTGCCCGTTAGAATGGAATGGAATGGAATGGAATGGAATGGAATGGAATGGAATGGAATGGAATGGAATGGAACCTTCTGCTTCACTCTGCCAGTTGGAATGTAATGGAATGGAATGGAAACTTCTGCTTCATCCTGGCAGTTGGAATGGAATTGAATGGAATGGCATGGAATGGAATGGAATGGAATGGAATATAACCTTCTGCTTCATCCTGCCATTTGCAATGGAGAAGAGTGGAAAGTAATGGAATGGAATGGAATGAAATCTTCTGCTTCATTATGTTAGTTGGAATGAAATGGTATGGATTGGAATGGAATGGAATGGAATGGAATGGATTGGAGCCTTCTGCTTCGTCCTGCCATTTGTAATGAAATGGAATGAAATGGAATGGAACGGAATGGAATGGAATGGAATGGAATGGAATGGAATGGAATGGAATGGAACCTTCTGCTTCATTCTGATAGTTGGAATGAAATGGTATGGAATGGAATGGAATGGAGTTAAATGGAACCTTCTGCTTCGTCCTGCCCGTTGGATTGGAATGGAATGGAATAGAATGGAATGCAACCTTCTGCTTCATCCTGCCAGTTGGAATGGAATGGAATGGAACCTTCTGCTTCATCCTGCCAGTTTAATGCAATGGAATGTTATGAAATGGAATAGAATAGAATGGAATGGAAGCTTCTGCTTCACTCTGCCAGTTGGAATGGAATGGAATGGAGTGGAATTTAATTGAATGGAATGGAACATTCTGTTTCATTCTGCCTGTTGAAATGGAATGGAATGGAATGGAAATTTCTGCTTCATTGTGCCAGTTTGAATGGAATAGAATGTTATGGAATTGAATGGAATGGAATGGAATGGAATATAACCTTCTGCTTCATCCTGCCATTTGCAATGGCAAGGAATGGAAAAGCAACCTGCCAGCTGGAATGTAATGTAATGCACTGGAATGGAATGGAATGGAACCTTCTGCTTCATCGTGCCGGTTGGGATAGAATGGAATGGAGTGCAATTGAATTGAGTGGAATGGAATGGAATGAAATGGAATGGAACCTTCTGCTTCATCCTGCCAGTTGGAATGGAATGGAATGGATTGGAATGGAATTGAATGGAATGGAACTTTCTGCTTCATCCTGCCAGTTGGAATGGAATAGAATGTTATGGAATGGAATGGAATGGAATGGAATGGAATGGAATGGAATGGAATGGAATGGAATGGAACCCTCTGCTTCATCTTGCCAGTTGGAATGGAATGGAATGGAATGGAATGGAATGGAATGGAATGCAAACTTCTGCTTCACCTGCCTGTTGGAATGGAATGGAATGGAATGGAATGGAATGGAATGGAATGGAATGGAATGGAATGGAATGGAATGGAACCTTCTTCTTCCTCCTCCCTGTTGGAAAGGAATGGAATGCAATGGAATGGAATGGAATGGAATGGAACCTTCTGCTTCATTCTGATAGTTGGAATGAAATGGTATGGAATGGAATGGAATGGAGTTAAATGGAACCTTCTGCTTCGTCCTGCCAGTTGGAATGGAATGGAATGGAACCTTCTGCTTCATCCTGCCAGTTTAATGCAATGGAATGTTATGAAATGGAATAGAATAGAATGGAATGGAAGCTTCTGCTTCACTCTGCCAGTTGGAATGGAATGGAATGGAGTGGAATTTAATTGAATGGAATGGAACATTCTGTTTCATTCTGCCTGTTGAAATGGAATGGAATGGAATGGAAATTTCTGCTTCATTGTGCCAGTTTGAATGGAATAGAATGTTATGGAATTGAATGGAATGGAATGGAATATAACCTTCTGCTTCATCCTGCCATTTGCAATGGCAAGGAATGGAAAAGCAACCTGCCAGCTGGAATGTAATGTAATGCACTGGAATGGAATGGAATGGAACCTTCTGCTTCATTCTCTTAGTTGGAATGAAATGGTATGGAATGGATTGGCAGCGTAATGCTTCATCCTGACAGTTGGAATGCAGTGAAATGGAATGGAAAGGAACCTTCTGCTTCATCAAGCTGGTTGGGATGGAATGGAATGGAGTGCAATGTTATTGAGTGGAATTGAATGGAATGGAATGGAACCTTCTGCTTCATCCTGCCAGTTGGAATGGAATGGAATGGAATGGATTGGAATGGAATTGAATGGAATGGAACGTTCTGTTTCATCCTGCCAGTTTAAATGGAATACAATGTTATGGAATGGTATGGAATGGAAAGGAGTGAAATGGAATGGAACATTCTGCTTCATCCTGCCAGTTCGAATTTAATGAAAGAGAAGAGAATGGAATGGAATGGATTCGAATGAAATGAAATGGAATGGAATGGAATGGAATGGAATGCAATGGAATGCAATGCAATGGAATGCAATGCAATGGAATACAATGGAATGGAATGCAACCTTCTACTTCATTATTCCTGTTAGAATGCAATGGAATGTTATGGAATGGAATGCAATGATATTGAAACTTCTGCTTCATCCTGCCAGTAGTAATTGAATGGAATGTTATGGAATTGAATGGAATGGAATAGAATGGAATGTAACCTTCCGATTCGTCCAGCTGGTAATAATGGAATGGAATGGAATGGAGTGGAATGGAATGGAATGGAATGGAACCTGCTGCTTCATCGTGCCATTTGGTATGGAATGGAATGGAATGGAATGGAATGGAATGGAATGGAATGGAATGGAATGGAATGGAATGGAATGGAGTGGAATGGAATGGAGTGGAGTGGAGTGGAGTGGAATGGAATGGAATGGAATGGAATGGAATGGAATGGAATGGAGTGGAATGGAACCTTATGCTTCATCGTGCCACTTGGAATGAAATTGAGTGGAGTATTATGGATTGGAATGAAATGGAATATTTTGCTTCATCCTGCGAGTCGCAATGGAATGGAATGGAATGTTATGGAAAGGAAAGGAATGGAATGAAATGGAAGTTTCTGCTTCATCCTTCCAGCTGGAATGGAATTGAATGGAATGTATGGGAATGGAATGGAATTGAATGGATTGGAACCTTCTCCTTCATCCTGCCAGTTGGAATGGAATGAAATGGAATGCAATGGTACCTTTTGTTTCGTCCTGCCACTTCGAATGGAATGGAAAGGAATGGAAAGGAATGGAATGGAATGGAATGGAACGGAACGTTGTGCTTCAACCTGCCAGTTGTAATGGAATGGAATGTTATGGAATGGAATGGAATGGAATGGAATGGAATGGAATGGAATGGAATGGAATGGAACCTTCTGCTTCGTCGTGCCAGTTGGAATGGAATGGAACGGAATGGAATGGAATGGAATGGAATGGAATGGAACCTTCTGCTTCATCTTCCCAGTTGGAATGGAATGGAACGGAATGGAATGGAATGGAATGGAATGGAACCTTCTGCTTCGTCGTGCCAGTTGGAATGGAATGGAATGGAATGGAATAGAATGGAATGGATGGGAATGGAATGAAATTGAAAGCATTGAAACCTTCTGCTTCATCCTGCTAGTTGGAATGGAATTGAGTGGAATGGAATGGAAACTTCAGATTCACCCTGAACTTTGGAATTTAATGGAATGCTATGGAATGGAATGGAATGGAATGGAATGGAATGGAATGGAATGGAATGGAATGGAAGTTTCTGATCCATCCTTCCAGCTGGAATGGAATAGGATGGAATGGATGGGAATGGAATGGAATTCAACGCATTGGACCCTTCTGCTTCATCCTGCCAGTTGGGATGGAATGGAATGGAATGGAATGGAATGGAATGGAATGGAATGGAAACTTCTGATTCACCCTGCCATTTGGAATTTAATGGAATGCTATAGAATGGAATGGAATGGAATGGAATGGAATGGAATGGAATGCAATGCAATGCAATGGAATAGAACGTTGTGCTTCATCATTCCTGTTGGAATGCAATGGAATGTTATGGAATAGAATGCAATGGAATTGAAACTTGTGCTTCATCCTGCCAGTTGGTATGGAATGGAATGGAATGCAATGGAATGCAATGGAATGGAATGGAATGGAACTTTCTGCTTCATCCTGGAGTCGTTATGGAATGGAATGTTATGCAATGGAATGGAATGAAATTGAATACAGTGGAACCTTCTCTTTCGTCCTGCCATTTGCAGTGGAATGGAATGGAATGGAATGGAATGGAATGGAATGGAATGGAATGGAATGGAATGGAATGGAATGGAAACTTCTGCTTCATCCTGGCAGTTGGAATGGAATGGAATGGAATGGCATGGAATGGAATGGGATGGAATATAACCTTCTGCTTCATCCTGCCATTTGCAATGGAGAGGAGTGGAATGTAATGGAATGGAATGGAATGGAATCTTCTGCTAAATCTTGCAATTTGGAATGGAATGGAATGGAATGGAATGGAATGGAATGGAATGCAATGGAATGCAATGGAATTTAATGGAATGCAACCTTCTGGTTCATCCTGCCCGTTAGAATGGAATGGAATGGAATGGAATGGAATGGAATGGAACCTTCTGCTTCACTCTGCCAGTTGGAATGGAATGGAATGGAATGGAAACTTCTGCTTCATCCTGGCAGTTGGAATGGAATTGAATGGAATGGCATGGAATGGAATGGAATGGAATATAACCTTCTGCTTCATCCTGCCATTTGCAATGGAGAAGAGTGGAAAGTAATGGAATGGAATGGAATGAAATCTTCTGCTTCATTATGTTAGTTGGAATGAAATGGAATGGATTGGAATGGAATGGAATGGAATGGAATGGAATGGATTGGAGCCTTCTGCTTCGTCCTGCCATTTGTAATGAAATGGAATGAAATGGAATGGAACGGAATGGAATGGAATGGAATGGAATGGAACCTTCTGCTTCATCGTGCCGGTTGGGATGGAATGGAATGGAGTGCAATTGAATTGAGTGGAATGGAATGGAATGAAATGGAATGGAACCTTCTGCTTCATCCTGCCAGTTGGAATGGAATGGAATGGATTGGAATGGAATTGAATGGAATGGAACTTTCTGCTTCATCCTGCCAGTTGGAATGGAATAGAATGTTATGGAATGGAATGGAATGGAATGGAATGGAATGGAATGGAACCCTCTGCTTCATCTTGCCAGTTGGAATGGAATGGAATGGAATGGAATGGAATGGAATGGAATGGAATGGAATGCAAACTTCTGCTTCACCTGCCTGTTGGAATGGAATGGAATGGAATGGAATGGAATGGAATGGAATGGAATGGAATGGAATGGAACCTTCTTCTTCCTCCTCCCTGTTGGAAAGGAATGGAATGCAATGGAATGGAATGGAATGGAATGGAACCTTCTGCTTCATTCTGATAGTTGGAATGAAATGGTATGGAATGGAATGGAATGGAGTTAAATGGAACCTTCTGCTTCGTCCTGCCAGTTGGAATGGAATGGAATGGAACCTTCTGCTTCATCCTGCCAGTTTAATGCAATGGAATGTTATGAAATGGAATAGAATAGAATGGAATGGAAGCTTCTGCTTCACTCTGCCAGTTGGAATGGAATGGAATGGAGTGGAATTTAATTGAATGGAATGGAACATTCTGTTTCATTCTGCCTGTTGAAATGGAATGGAATGGAATGGAAATTTCTGCTTCATTGTGCCAGTTTGAATGGAATAGAATGTTATGGAATTGAATGGAATGGAATGGAATATAACCTTCTGCTTCATCCTGCCATTTGCAATGGCAAGGAATGGAAAAGCAACCTGCCAGCTGGAATGTAATGTAATGCACTGGAATGGAATGGAATGGAACCTTCTGCTTCATTCTCTTAGTTGGAATGAAATGGTATGGAATGGATTGGCAGCGTAATGCTTCATCCTGACAGTTGGAATGCAGTGAAATGGAATGGAAAGGAACCTTCTGCTTCATCAAGCTGGTTGGGATGGAATGGAATGGAGTGCAATGTTATTGAGTGGAATTGAATGGAATGGAATGGAACCTTCTGCTTCATCCTGCCAGTTGGAATGGAATGGAATGGATTGGAATGGAATTGAATGGAATGGAACGTTCTGTTTCATCCTGCCAGTTTAAATGGAATACAATGTTATGGAATGGTATGGAATGGAAAGGAGTGAAATGGAATGGAACATTCTGCTTCATCCTGCCAGTTTGAATTTAATGAAAGAGAAGAGAATGGAATGGAATGGATTCGAATGAAATGAAATGGAATGGAATGGAATGGAATGGAATGGAATGCAATGGAATGCAATGCAATGGAATGCAATGCAATGGAATACAATGGAATGGAATGCAACCTTCTACTTCATTATTCCTGTTAGAATGCAATGGAATGTTATGGAATGGAATGCAATGATATTGAAACTTCTGCTTCATCCTGCCAGTAGTAATTGAATGGAATGTTATGGAATTGAATGGAATGGAATAGAATGGAATGTAACCTTCCGATTCGTCCAGCTGGTAATAATGGAATGGAATGGAATGGAGTGGAATGGAATGGAATGGAATGGAACCTGCTGCTTCATCGTGCCATTTGGTATGGAATGGAATGGAATGGAATGGAATGGAATGGAATGGAATGGAATGGAATGGAATGGAGTGGAATGGAATGGAGTGGAGTGGAGTGGAATGGAATGGAATGGAATGGAATGGAATGGAATGGAATGGAATGGAGTGGAATGGAACCTTATGCTTCATCGTGCCAGTTGGAATGAAATTGAGTGGAGTATTATGGATTGGAATGAAATGGAATATTTTGCTTCATCCTGCGAGTCGCAATGGAATGGAATGGAATGTTATGGAAAGGAAAGGAATGGAATGAAATGGAAGTTTCTGCTTCATCCTTCCAGCTGGAATGGAATTGAATGGAATGTATGGGAATGGAATGGAATTGAATGGATTGGAACCTTCTCCTTCATCCTGCCAGTTGGAATGGAATGAAATGGAATGCAATGGTACCTTTTGTTTCGTCCTGCCACTTCGAATGGAATGGAAAGGAATGGAAAGGAATGGAATGGAATGGAATGGAATGGAAAGTTCTGCTTCATCCTGCCAGTTGTAATGGAATGGAATGTTATGGAATGGAATGGAATGGAATGGAATGGAATGGAATGGAATGGAATGGAACCTTCTGCTTCGTCCTGCCAGTTGGAATGTATTGGAATGGAATGGAATGGAATGGAATGGAATGGAATGGAATGGAACCTTCTGCTTCATCGTTCCATTTGGAATGGAATGGAACGGAATGGAATGGAATGGAATGGAATGGAACCTTCTGCTTCGTCGTGCCAGTTGGAATGGAATGGAATGGAATGGAATAGAATGGAATGGATGGGAATGGAATGAAATTGAAAGCATTGAAACCTTCTGCTTCATCCTGCTAGTTGGAATGGAATTGAGTGGAATGGAATGGAAACTTCAGATTCACCCTGAACTTTGGAATTTAATGGAATGCTATGGAATGGAATGGAATGGAATGGAATGGAATGGAATGGAATGGAATGGAATGGAATGGAAGTTTCTGATCCATCCTTCCAGCTGGAATGGAATAGGATGGAATGGATGGGAATGGAATGGAATTCAACGCATTGGACCCTTCTGCTTCATCCTGCCAGTTGGGATGGAATGGAATGGAATGGAATGGAATGGAATGGAATGGAATGGAATGGAATGGAATGGAATGGAAACTTCTGATTCACCCTGCCATTTGGAATTTAATGGAATGCTATAGAATGGAATGGAATGGAATGGAATGCAATGCAATGCAATGGAATAGAACGTTGTGCTTCATCATTCCTGTTGGAATGCAATGGAATGTTATGGAATAGAATGCAATGGAATTGAAACTTGTGCTTCATCCTGCCAGTTGGTATGGAATGGAATGGAATGCAATGGAATGCAATGGAATGGAATGGAATGGAACTTTCTGCTTCATCCTGGAGTCGTTATGGAATGGAATGTTATGCAATGGAATGGAATGAAATTGAATACAGTGGAACCTTCTCTTTCGTCCTGCCATTTGCCATGGAATGGAATGGAATGGAATGGAATGGAACATTCTGCTTCATCGTGCCAGTTGGAATGGAATGGAATGGAACCTTATGCTTCATCGTGCCAGTTGGAAAGGAATTGAGTGGAGTGTTATGGAATAGAATGAGATGGAATGGAATGGACCATTTTGCTTCATCCAGCGAGTTGGAATGGAATGGAATGGAAATTTATGGAAAGCAGTGGAATGGGATGGAATGGAAGTTTCTGCTTCATCCTTCCAGCTCGAATGGAATAGAATGGAATGCATGGAAATGAAATGGAATTGAATGGATTGGAACCTTCTGCTTTTTCCTGCCAGTTGGAATGGAATGAAATGGAATGCGATGGAACCTTCTATTTTGTCCTGCCAGTTGGAATGGAATGGAATGGAATGGAATGGATCCTTCTGCTTCATCCTGCTAGTTGGAATCGAATGGAATGGAACCTTCTGCTTCATCGTGCCAGTTGTAAAGGAATGAAATGGAATGGAGTGGAATGGAGTGGAATTGAATGGAGTGGAATGGAATTGAATGAAATGGAACGTCCTGCTTCATCCTGCCAGTAGTAATGGAATGGAATGTTATGGGATTGAATGGAATGGAATAGAATGGAACGTAACATTCTGATTCGTCCTGCTAGTAGTAATGGAATGCAACGGAATGGAATCGGATGGAATGGAATGGAATGGAATGGAATGGAATGGAATGGAATGGAATGGAATGGAATGGAATGGAACCTTCTGCTGCATCGTGCCAGTTGGAATGGAATTGAATGGAGTGTTATGGAATGGAATGAAATGGAATGAAATGGAATATTTTGCTTCATCCTGCGAGTTGGAATGGAATGGATTGGAATGTTATGAAATGGAATGGAATGGAATGAATGGAATTGAACTTTCTGCTTCATCCTTCCAGCTGGAATGGAATAGAATGGAATGGATGGCAATGGAATGGAATTGAATGCATTGAAACCTTCTGCTTCATCCTGCTAGTTGGAATGGAATGGAATGGAATGGAATGGAATGGAATGGAATGGAATGGAATGGAATGGAATGGAATGGAATGAACCTTCTGCTTCATCATGCCAGTTGGAATGGAATGGAATGGACTTGAATGGAATGGAATGGAATGGAATGGAACCTTATGCTTCATCCTGCCAGTTGGAATGGAATTGAATGGAGTGGAATGGAATTTAATTAAATGGAACGTCCTGCTTCATCCTGCCAGAAGTAATGGAATGGAATGTTATGGAATTGAATGCAATGGAATAGAATGGAAAGTAACATTCTGATTCGTCCTGCTAGTAGTAATGAAATGGTGTGGAGTGGAATGGAATGCAATGCAATGGAACCTTCTGCTTCATCATGCCAGTTGGAATGGAATAGAATGGAATGGAATGGGATGAAATGGAACCTTCTGCTTCATCGTGCCAGTTGGAATGGAATTGAATGGAGTGTTATGGAATGGAATGAAATAGAATGGAATGGAACATTTAGCTTCATCCTGCGAGCTGGAATCGAATGGAATGGAATGTTCTTGAATGGAATGGAATGGAATGAAAGTTTCTGCTTTATCCTTCCAGCTGGAATGGAATAGAATGGAATAGATGGGAATGGAATGGAATTGAATTCATTGAAACCTTCTGCTTCATCCTGCTAGTTGGAATGGAATGGAATGGAATGGAAACTTCTGATTCACCCTGAACTTTGGAATCTAATGGAATGCTATGGAATGGAATGGAATGGAAAGGAATGGAATGGAATGGAATGGAATGGAATGGAATGGAATGGAATGGAATGGAATGGAATGGAAGTGTCTGGTCCATCCTTCCAGCTGGAATGGAATAGGATGGAATGGATGGGAATGGAATGGAATTCAATGCATTGGACCCTTCTGCTTCATCCTGCCAGTTGGAATGGAATGGAATGGAATGGAGTGAAATGAAATGGAATGGAATGGAATCGAATGGAATGGAACGGAACCTTCTGCTTCACCCTCCCATTTGCAATTTAATGGAATGCTATGGAATGGAATGGAATGCAACGGAATGGAGCAGAATGGAATGGAATGGAATGGAATGGAATGGAATGGAATGGAATGGAATGGAATGGAACCTTCTCCTTTGTACTGCCAGTTGGAATGGAATGCAATGGAATGGAATGGAATGGAATGGAATGGAATGGAATGGAATGGAATGGAATAGAACCTTCTGCTTCATCGTGCCAGTTGGAATGGAATGAAATGGAATGGACTGGAATGCAGTGGAATTGAATGGAGTGGAATGGAATTGAGTGAAATGAAACGTCCTGCTTCATCCTGCCAGTAGTAATGGAATGGAATGTTATGGAATTGAATGGAATGGAATACAATGGAGTGTAATCTTCTGATTCGTCCTGCTAGTAGTAATGGAATCGAATGGAATGGAATGGAATGGAACCTTCTGCTTCATCGTGCTAGTTGGAATGGAATGAAATGGAATGGAATGGAATGGAATGAAAGTTTCTGCTTTATCCTTCCAGCTGGAATGGAATAGAATGGAATAGATGGGAATGGAATGGAATTGAATGCATTGAAACCTTCTGCTTCATCCTGCTAGTTGGAATGGAATGGAATGGAATGGAATGGAAACTTCTGATTCACCCTGAACTTTGGAATCTAATGGAATGCTATGGAATGGAATGGAATGGAATGGAATGGAATGGAATGGAATGGAATGGAATGGAATGGAAGTGTCTGGTCCATCCTTCCAGCTGGAATGGAATAGGATGGAATGGATGGGAATGGAATGGAATTCAATGCATTTGACCCTTCTGCTTCATCCTGCCAGTTGGAATGGAATGGAATGGAATGGAATGGAATGGAATGGAATGGAATGGAATGGAATGGAATGGAATGGAATGGAAACTTCTGATTCACCCTGCCATTTGGAATTTAATGGAATGCTATGGAATGGAATGGAATGGAATGGAATCGAATGGAATCGAATGGAATCGAATGGAATGGAATGGAACATTCTGCTTCATCATTCCTGTTGGAATGCAATGGAATGTTATGGAATAGAATGCAATGTAATTGAAACTTCTGCTTCATCCTGCCAGTTGGTATGGAATGGAATGGAATGCAATGGAATTGAATGGAATGGAACTTTCTGCTTCATCCTGCCAGTTGGCACGCAATGGAGTGGAATGGAATGGAAACTTCTGCTTCATCCTGCCAGTTGGAATGGAATGGAATGGAATGGAATTAAATGGAACTTTCTGCTTCATCCTGGAGTTGTTATGGAATGGAATGTTATGCAATGCAATGGAATGAAATGGAATGCAATGGAACCTTCTGTTTCGTCCTGCCAGTTGCAAAGGAATGGAGTGGAATGGAATGGAATGGAATGGAATGGAATGGAATGGAATGGAATGGAATGGAATGGAATGGAATTCAATGGAATGCAATGGAATTCAATGGCATGCAAACTTCTGGTTCAACCTGCCCGTTGGAATGGAATGGAATGGAATGGAATGGAATGGAATGGAATGGAATGGAAACTTCTGCTTCATCCTGGCAGTTGGAATGGAATGGAATGGAATGGCATGGAATGGAATGGGATGGAATATAACCTTCTGCTTCATCCTGCCATTTGCAATGGAGAGGAGTGGAAAGTAATGGAATGGAATGGAATGGAATCTTCTGCTAAATCTTGCAATTTGGAATGGAATGGAATGGAATGGAATGGAATGCAATGGAATGCAATGGAATGCAATGGAATTCAATGGAATGCAACCTTCTGGTTCATCCTGCCCGTTAGAATGGAATGGAATGGAATGGAATGGAATGGAATGGAATGGAATGGAATGGAATGGAACCTTCTGCTTCACTCTGCCAGTTGGAATGTAATGGAATGGAATGGAAACTTCTGCTTCATCCTGGCAGTTGGAATGGAATTGAATGGAATGGCATGGAATGGAATGGAATGGAATGGAATGGAATATAACCTTCTGCTTCATCCTGCCATTTGCAATGGAGAAGAGTGGAAAGTAATGGAATGGAATGGAATGAAATCTTCTGCTTCATTATGTTAGTTGGAATGAAATGGTATGGATTGGAATGGAATGGAATGGAATGGAATGGAATGGGATGGATTGGAGCGTTCTGCTTCGTCCTGCCATTTGTAATGAAATGGAATGAAATGGAATGGAACGGAATGGAATGGAATGGAATGGAATGGAATGGAATGGAATGGAATGGAATGGAATGGAATGGAATGGAATTGAATGGAACCTTCTGCTTCATCGTGCCGGTTGGGATGGAATGGAATGGAGTGCAATTGAATTGAGTGGAATGGAATGGAATGAAATGGAATGGAACCTTCTGCTTCATCCTGCCAGTTGGAATGGAATGGAATGGATTGGAATGGAATTGAATGGAATGGAACTTTCTGCTTCATCCTGCCAGTTGGAATGGAATAGAATGTTATGGAATGGAATGGAATGGAATGGAATGGAACCCTCTGCTTCATCTTGCCAGTTGGAATGGAATGGAATGGAATGGAATGGAATGGAATGCAAACTTCTGCTTCACCTGCCTGTTGGAATGGAATGGAATGGAATGGAATGGAATGGAATGGAATGGAATGGAATGGAATGGAATGGAATGGAATGGAACCTTCTTCTTCCTCCTCCCTGTTGGAAAGGAATGGAATGCAATGGAATGGAATGGAATGGAATGGAACCTTCTGCTTCATTCTGATAGTTGGAATGAAATGGTATGGAATGGAATGGAATGGAGTTAAATGGAACCTTCTGCTTCGTCCTGCCCGTTGGATTGGAATGGAATGGAATAGAATGGAATGCAACCTTCTGCTTCATCCTGCCAGTTGGAATGGAATGGAATGGAACCTTCTGCTTCATCCTGCCAGTTTAATGCAATGGAATGTTATGAAATGGAATAGAATAGAATGGAATGGAAGCTTCTGCTTCACTCTGCCAGTTGGAATGGAATGGAATGGAGTGGAATTTAATTGAATGGAATGGAACATTCTGTTTCATTCTGCCTGTTGAAATGGAATGGAATGGAATGGAAATTTCTGCTTCATTGTGCCAGTTTGAATGGAATAGAATGTTATGGAATTGAATGGAATGGAATGGAATGGAATATAACCTTCTGCTTCATCCTGCCATTTGCAATGGCAAGGAATGGAAAAGCATCCTGCCAGCTGGAATGTAATGTAATGCACTGGAATGGAATGGAATGGAACCTTCTGCTTCATCGTGCCGGTTGGGATGGAATGGAATGGAGTGCAATTGAATTGAGTGGAATGGAATGGAATGAAATGGAATGGAACCTTCTGCTTCATCCTGCCAGTTGGAATGGAATGGAATGGATTGGAATGGAATTGAATGGAATGGAACTTTCTGCTTCATCCTGCCAGTTGGAATGGAATAGAATGTTATGGAATGGAATGGAATGGAATGGAATGGAATGGAATGGAATGGAACCCTCTGCTTCATCTTGCCAGTTGGAATGGAATGGAATGGAATGGAATGGAATGGAATGGAATGCAAACTTCTGCTTCACCTGCCTGTTGGAATGGAATGGAATGGAATGGAATGGAATGGAATGGAATGGAATGGAATGGAATGGAATGGAATGGAATGGAATGGAATGGAACCTTCTTCTTCCTCCTCCCTGTTGGAAAGGAATGGAATGCAATGGAATGGAATGGAATGGAATGGAACCTTCTGCTTCATTCTGATAGTTGGAATGAAATGGTATGGAATGGAATGGAATGGAGTTAAATGGAACCTTCTGCTTCGTCCTGCCAGTTGGAATGGAATGGAATGGAACCTTCTTCTTCATCCTGCCAGTTTAATGCAATGGAATGTTATGAAATGGAATAGAATAGAATGGAATGGAAGCTTCTGCTTCACTCTGCCAGTTGGAATGGAATGGAATGGAGTGGAATTTAATTGAATGGAATGGAACATTCTGTTTCATTCTGCCTGTTGAAATGGAATGGAATGGAATGGAAATTTCTGCTTCATTGTGCCAGTTTGAATGGAATAGAATGTTATGGAATTGAATGGAATGGAATGGAATATAACCTTCTGCTTCATCCTGCCATTTGCAATGGCAAGGAATGGAAAAGCAACCTGCCAGCTGGAATGTAATGTAATGCACTGGAATGGAATGGAATGGAACCTTCTGCTTCATTCTCTTAGTTGGAATGAAATGGTATGGAATGGATTGGCAGCGTAATGCTTCATCCTGACAGTTGGAATGCAGTGAAATGGAATGGAAAGGAACCTTCTGCTTCATCAAGCTGGTTGGGATGGAATGGAATGGAGTGCAATGTTATTGAGTGGAATTGAATGGAATGGAATGGAACCTTCTGCTTCATCCTGCCAGTTGGAATGGAATGGAATGGAATGGATTGGAATGGAATTGAATGGAATGGAACGTTCTGTTTCATCCTGCCAGTTTAAATGGAATACAATGTTATGGAATGGTATGGAATGGAAAGGAGTGAAATGGAATGGAACATTCTGCTTCATCCTGCCAGTTTGAATTTAATGAAAGAGAAGAGAATGGAATGGAATGGATTCGAATGAAATGAAATGGAATGGAATGGAATGGAATGCAATGGAATGCAATGCAATGGAATGCAATGCAATGGAATACAATGGAATGGAATGCAACCTTCTACTTCATTATTCCTGTTAGAATGCAATGGAATGTTATGGAATGGAATGCAATGATATTGAAACTTCTGCTTCATCCTGCCAGTAGTAATTGAATGGAATGTTATGGAATTGAATGGAATGGAATAGAATGGAATGTAACCTTCCGATTCGTCCAGCTGGTAATAATGGAATGGAATGGAATGGAGTGGAATGGAATGGAATGGAATGGAACCTGCTGCTTCATCGTGCCATTTGGTATGGAATGGAATGGAATGGAATGGAATGGAATGGAATGGAATGGAATGGAATGGAATGGAATGGAATGGAGTGGAATGGAATGGAGTGGAGTGGAGTGGAGTGGAATGGAATGGAATGGAATGGAATGGAATGGAATGGAATGGAATGGAATGGAGTGGAATGGAACCTTATGCTTCATCGTGCCAGTTGGAATGAAATTGAGTGGAGTATTATGGATTGGAATGAAATGGAATATTTTGCTTCATCCTGCGAGTTGCAATGGAATGGAATGGAATGTTATGGAAAGGAAAGGAATGGAATGAAATGGAAGTTTCTGCTTCATCCTTCCAGCTGGAATGGAATTGAATGGAATGTATGGGAATGGAATGGAATTGAATGGATTGGAACCTTCTCCTTCATCCTGCCAGTTGGAATGGAATGAAATGGAATGCAATGGTACCTTTTGTTTCGTCCTGCCACTTCGAATGGAATGGAAAGGAATGGAAAGGAATGGAATGGAATGGAATGGAACGGAACGTTGTGCTTCAACCTGCCAGTTGTAATGGAATGGAATGTTATGGAATGGAATGGAATGGAATGGAATGGAATGGAATGGAATGGAACCTTCTGCTTCGTCGTGCCAGTTGGAATGGAATGGAACGGAATGGAATGGAATGGAATGGAATGGAATGGAATGGAATGGAACCTTCTGCTTCATCTTCCCAGTTGGAATGGAATGGAACGGAATGGAATGGAATGGAATGGAATGGAACCTTCTGCTTCGTCGTGCCAGTTGGAATGGAATGGAATGGAATGGAATAGAATGGAATGGATGGGAATGGAATGAAATTGAAAGCATTGAAACCTTCTGCTTCATCCTGCTAGTTGGAATGGAATTGAGTAGAATGGAATGGAAACTTCAGATTCACCCTGAACTTTGGAATTTAATGGAATGCTATGGAATGGAATGGAATGGAATGGAATGGAATGGAATGGAATGGAATGGAATGGAATGGAAGTTTCTGATCCATCCTTCCAGCTGGAATGGAATAGGATGGAATGGATGGGAATGGAATGGAATTCAACGCATTGGACCCTTCTGCTTCATCCTGCCAGTTGGGATGGAATGGAATGGAATGGAATGGAATGGAAACTTCTGATTCACCCTGCCATTTGGAATTTAATGGAATGCTATAGAATGGAATGGAATGGAATGGAATGGAATGCAATGCAATGCAATGCAATGGAATAGAACGTTGTGCTTCATCATTCCTTTTGGAATGCAATGGAATGTTATGGAATAGAATGCAATGGAATTGAAACTTGTGCTTCATCCTGCCAGTTGGTATGGAATGGAATGGAATGCAATGGAATGCAATGGAATGGAATGGAATGGAACTTTCTGCTTCATCCTGGAGTCGTTATGGAATGGAATGTTATGCAATGGAATGGAATGAAATTGAATACAGTGGAACCTTCTCTTTCGTCCTGCCATTTGCAGTGGAATGGAATGGAATGGAATGGAATGGAATGGAATGGAATGGAATGGAATGGAATGGAATGGAAACTTCTGCTTCATCCTGGCAGTTGGAATGGAATGGAATGGAATGGCATGGAATGGAATGGGATGGAATATAACCTTCTGCTTCATCCTGCCATTTGCAATGGAGAGGAGTGGAATGTAATGGAATGGAATGGAATGGAATCTTCTGCTAAATCTTGCAATTTGGAATGGAATGGAATGGAATGGAATGGAATGGAATGCAATGGAATGCAATGGAATTCAATGGAATGCAACCTTCTGGTTCATCCTGCCCGTTAGAATGGAATGGAATGGAATGGAATGGAATGGAATGGAATGGAATGGAATGGAATGGAATGGAACCTTCTGCTTCACTCTGCCAGTTGGAATGGAATGGAATGGAATGGAAACTTCTGCTTCATCCTGGCAGTTGGAATGGAATTGAATGGAATGGCATGGAATGGAATGGAATGGAATATAACCTTCTGCTTCATCCTGCCATTTGCAATGGAGAAGAGTGGAAAGTAATGGAATGGAATGGAATGAAATCTTCTGCTTCATTATGTTAGTTGGAATGAAATGGAATGGATTGGAATGGAATGGAATGGAATGGAATGGAATGGATTGGAGCCTTCTGCTTCGTCCTGCCATTTGTAATGAAATGGAATGAAATGGAATGGAACGGAATGGAATGGAATGGAATGGAATGGAACCTTCTGCTTCATCGTGCCGGTTGGGATGGAATGGAATGGAGTGCAATTGAATTGAGTGGAATGGAAAGGAATGAAATGGAATGGAACCTTCTGCTTCATCCTGCCAGTTGGAATGGAATGGAATGGATTGGAATGGAATTGAATGGAATGGAACTTTCTGCTTCATCCTGCCAGTTGGAATGGAATAGAATGTTATGGAATGGAATGGAATGGAATGGAATGGAATGGAATGGAACCCTCTGCTTCATCTTGCCAGTTGGAATGGAATGGAATGGAATGGAATGGAATCGAATGGAATGGAATGCAAACTTCTGCTTCACCTGCCTGTTGGAATGGAATGGAATGGAATGGAATGGAATGGAATGGAATGGAATGGAATGGAATGGAACCTTCTGCTTCATTCTGATAGTTGGAATGAAATGGTATGGAATGGAATGGAATGGAGTTAAATGGAACCTTCTGCTTCGTCCTGCCAGTTGGAATGGAATGGAATGGAACCTTCTGCTTCATCCTGCCAGTTTAATGCAATGGAATGTTATGAAATGGAATAGAATAGAATGGAATGGAAGCTTCTGCTTCACTCTGCCAGTTGGAATGGAATGGAATGGAGTGGAATTTAATTGAATGGAATGGAACATTCTGTTTCATTCTGCCTGTTGAAATGGAATGGAATGGAATGGAAATTTCTGCTTCATTGTGCCAGTTTGAATGGAATAGAATGTTATGGAATTGAATGGAATGGAATGGAATATAACCTTCTGCTTCATCCTGCCATTTGCAATGGCAAGGAATGGAAAAGCAACCTGCCAGCTGGAATGTAATGTAATGCACTGGAATGGAATGGAATGGAACCTTCTGCTTCATTCTCTTAGTTGGAATGAAATGGTATGGAATGGATTGGCAGCGTAATGCTTCATCCTGACAGTTGGAATGCAGTGAAATGGAATGGAAAGGAACCTTCTGCTTCATCAAGCTGGTTGGGATGGAATGGAATGGAGTGCAATGTTATTGAGTGGAATTGAATGGAATGGAATGGAACCTTCTGCTTCATCCTGCCAGTTGGAATGGAATGGAATGGATTGGAATGGAATTGAATGGAATGGAACGTTCTGTTTCATCCTGCCAGTTTAAATGGAATACAATGTTATGGAATGGTATGGAATGGAAAGGAGTGAAATGGAATGGAACATTCTGCTTCATCCTGCCAGTTTGAATTTAATGAAAGAGAAGAGAATGGAATGGAATGGATTCGAATGAAATGAAATGGAATGGAATGGAATGGAATGCAATGGAATGCAATGCAATGGAATGCAATGCAATGGAATACAATGGAATGGAATGCAACCTTCTACTTCATTATTCCTGTTAGAATGCAATGGAATGTTATGGAATGGAATGCAATGATATTGAAACTTCTGCTTCATCCTGCCAGTAGTAATTGAATGGAATGTTATGGAATTGAATGGAATGGAATAGAATGGAATGTAACCTTCCGATTCGTCCAGCTGGTAATAATGGAATGGAATGGAATGGAGTGGAATGGAATGGAATGGAATGGAACCTGCTGCTTCATCGTGCCATTTGGTATGGAATGGAATGGAATGGAATGGAATGGAATGGAATGGAATGGAATGGAATGGAATGGAGTGGAGTGGAGTGGAATGGAGTGGAGTGGAGTGGAGTGGAGTGGAGTGGAATGGAATGGAATGGAATGGAATGGAATGGAATGGAATGGAATGGAATGGAGTGGAATGGAACCTTATGCTTCATCGTGCCAGTTGGAATGAAATTGAGTGGAGTATTATGGATTGGAATGAAATGGAATATTTTGCTTCATCCTGCGAGTCGCAATGGAATGGAATGGAATGTTATGGAAAGGAAAGGAATGGAATGAAATGGAAGTTTCTGCTTCATCCTTCCAGCTGGAATGGAATTGAATGGAATGTATGGGAATGGAATGGAATTGAATGGATTGGAACCTTCTCCTTCATCCTGCCAGTTGGAATGGAATGAAATGGAATGCAATGGTACCTTTTGTTTCGTCCTGCCACTTCGAATGGAATGGAAAGGAATGGAAAGGAATGGAATGGAATGGAATGGAACGGAACGTTGTGCTTCAACCTGCCAGTTGTAATGGAATGGAATGTTATGGAATGGAATGGAATGGAATGGAATGGAATGGAATGGAATGGAATGGAATGGAATGGAATGGAACCTTCTGCTTCGTCGTGCCAGTTGGAATGGAATGGAACGGAATGGAATGGAATGGAATGGAATGGAATGGAATGGAACCTTCTGCTTCATCGTCCCAGTTGGAATGGAATGGAACGGAATGGAATGGAATGGAATGGAATGGAACCTTCTGCTTCGTCGTGCCAGTTGGAATGGAATGGAATGGAATGGAATAGAATGGAATGGATGGGAATGGAATGAAATTGAAAGCATTGAAACCTTCTGCTTCATCCTGCTAGTTGGAATGGAATTGAGTGGAATGGAATGGAAACTTCAGATTCACCCTGAACTTTGGAATTTAATGGAATGCTATGGAATGGAATGGAATGGAATGGAATGGAATGGAATGGAATGGAATGGAATGGAATGGAATGGAATGGAAGTTTCTGATCCATCCTTCCAGCTGGAATGGAATAGGATGGAATGGATGGGAATGGAATGGAATTCAACGCATTGGACCCTTCTGCTTCATCCTGCCAGTTGGGATGGAATGGAATGGAATGGAATGGAATGGAAACTTCTGATTCACCCTGCCATTTGGAATTTAATGGAATGCTATAGAATGGAATGGAATGGAATGGAATGGAATGCAATGCAATGCAATGGAATAGAACGTTGTGCTTCATCATTCCTGTTGGAATGCAATGGAATGTTATGGAATAGAATGCAATGGAATTGAAACTTGTGCTTCATCCTGCCAGTTGGTATGGAATGGAATGGAATGCAATGGAATGCAATGGAATGGAATGGAATGGAACTTTCTGCTTCATCCTGGAGTCGTTATGGAATGGAATGTTATGCAATGGAATGGAATGAAATTGAATACAGTGGAACCTTCTCTTTCGTCCTGCCATTTGCAGTGGAATGGAATGGAATGGAATGGAATGGAACATTCTGCTTCATCGTGCCAGTTGGAATGGAATGGAATGGAACCTTATGCTTCATCGTGCCAGTTGGAAAGGAATTGAGTGGAGTGTTATGGAATAGAATGAGATGGAATGGAATGGACCATTTTGCTTCATCCAGCGAGTTGGAATGGAATGGAATGGAAATTTATGGAAAGCAGTGGAATGGGATGGAATGGAAGTTTCTGCTTCATCCTTCCAGCTCGAATGGAATAGAATGGAATGCATGGAAATGAAATGGAATTGAATGGATTGGAACCTTCTGCTTTTTCCTGCCAGTTGGAATGGAATGAAATGGAATGCGATGGAACCTTCTATTTTGTCCTGCCAGTTGGAATGGAATGGAATGGAATGGATCCTTCTGCTTCATCCTGCTAGTTGGAATCGAATGGAATGGAACCTTCTGCTTCATCGTGCCAGTTGTAAAGGAATGAAATGGAACGGAGTGGAATGGAGTGGAATTGAATGGAGTGGAATGGAATTGAATGAAATGGAACGTCCTGCTTCATCCTGCCAGTAGTAATGGAATGGAATGTTATGGGATTGAATGGAATGGAATAGAATGGAACGTAACATTCTGATTCGTCCTGCTAGTAGTAATGGAATGCAACGGAATGGAATCGGATGGAATGGAATGGAATGGAATGGAATGGAATGGAATGGAATGGAATGGAACCTTCTGCTGCATCGTGCCAGTTGGAATGGAATTGAATGGAGTGTTATGGAATGGAATGAAATGGAATGAAATGGAATATTTTGCTTCATCCTGCGAGTTGGAATGGAATGGATTGGAATGTTATGAAATGGAATGGAATGGAATGAATGGAATTGAACTTTCTGCTTCATCCTTCCAGCTGGAATGGAATAGAATGGAATGGATGGCAATGGAATGGAATTGAATGCATTGAAACCTTCTGCTTCATCCTGCTAGTTGGAATGGAATGGAATGGAATGGAATGGAATGGAATGGAATGGAATGGAATGAACCTTCTGCTTCATCATGCCAGTTGGAATGGAATGGAATGGACTTGAATGGAATGGAATGGAATGGAATGGAACCTTATGCTTCATCCTGCCAGTTGGAATGGAATTGAATGGAGTGGAATGGAATTGAATTAAATGGAACGTCCTGCTTCATCCTGCCAGAAGTAATGGAATGGAATGTTATGGAATTGAATGCAATGGAATAGAATGGAAAGTAACATTCTGATTCGTCCTGCTAGTAGTAATGAAATGGTGTGGAGTGGAATGGAATGCAATGCAATGGAACCTTCTGCTTCATCATGCCAGTTGGAATGGAATAGAATGGAATGGAATGGGATGAAATGGAACCTTCTGCTTCGTCGTGCCAGTTGGAATGGAATTGAATGGAGTGTTATGGAATGGAATGAAATAGAATGGAATGGAACATTTAGCTTCATCCTGCGAGCTGGAATCGAATGGAATGGAATGTTCTTGAATGGAATGGAATGGAATGAAAGTTTCTGCTTTATCCTTCCAGCTGGAATGGAATAGAATGGAATAGATGGGAATGGAATGGAATTGAATTCATTGAAACCTTCTGCTTCATCCTGCTAGTTGGAATGGAATGGAATGGAATGGAAACTTCTGATTCACCCTGAACTTTGGAATCTAATGGAATGCTATGGAATGGAATGGAATGGAAAGGAATGGAATGGAATGGAATGGAATGGAATGGAATGGAATGGAATGGAATGGAAGTGTCTGGTCCATCCTTCCAGCTGGAATGGAATAGGATGGAATGGATGGGAATGGAATGGAATTCAATGCATTGGACCCTTCTGCTTCATCCTGCCAGTTGGAATGGAATGGAATGGAATGGAATGGAATGGAATGGTATGGAATGGAATGGAATGGAATGGAAACTTCTGATTCACCCTGCCATTTGGAATTTAATGGAATGCTATGGAATGGAATGGAATGGAATGGAATGGAATGGAATGGAATGGAATGGAACCTTCTGCTTCATCGTGCCAGTTGGAATGGAATGGAATGGAATGGAATGGAATGGAATGGAATGGAATGGAATGGAATGGAATGGAATGGAATGGAACCGTCTGCTTCATCATGCCAGTTGGAATGCAATGAAATGGAATGGACTGGAATGCAGTGGAATTGAATGGAGTGGAATGGAATTGAGTGAAATGAAACGTCCTGCTTCATCCTGCCAGTAGTAATGGAATGGAATGTTATGGAATTGAATGGAATGGAATACAATGGAGTGTAATCTTCTGATTCGTCCTGCTAGTAGTAATGGAATCGAATGGAATGGAATGGAATGGAACCTTCTGCTTCATCGTGCTAGTTGGAATGGAATGAAATGGAATGGAATGGAATGGAATGGAATGGAACGTAACATTCTGATTCGTCCTGCTAGTAGTAATGGAATGCAACGGAATGGAATCGAATGGAATCGAATGGAATGGAATGGAATGGAACCTTCTGCTGCATCGTGCCAGTTGGAATGGAATGGAATGGAATGGAATGGAATGGAATGGAATGGAAGGGAATGGAATGGAATGGAATGGAATGGAATGGAATGGAATGGAATCGAACCTTATGCTTCATCGTGCCAGATGGAATGGAATTGAATGGAGTGTTATGGAATGGAATGAAATGGAATGAAATGGAATATTTTGCTTCATCCTGCGAGTTGGAATGGAATGGATTGGAATGTTATGAAATGGAATGAATGGAATTGAACTTTCTGCTTCATCCTTCCAGCTGGAATGGAATAGAATGGAATGGATGGGAATGGAATGGAATTGAATGCATTGAAACCTTCTGCTTCATCCTGCTAGTTGGAATGGAATGGAATGGAATGGAATGGAATGGAATGGAATGGAATGGAATGAACCTTCTGCTTCATCATGCCAGTTGGAATGGAATGGAATGGACTTGAATGGAATGGAATGGAATGGAATGGAACCTTATGCTTCATCCTGCCAGTTGGAATGGAATTGAATGGAGTGGAATGGAATTGAATTAAATGGAACGTCCTGCTTCATCCTGCCAGAAGTAATGGAATGGAATGTTATGGAATTGAATGCAATGGAATAGAATGGAAAGTAACATTCTGATTCGTCCTGCTAGTAGTAATGAAATGGTGTGGAGTGGAATGGAATGCAATGCAATGGAACCTTCTGCTTCATCATGCCAGTTGGAATGGAATAGAATGGAATGGAATGGGATGAAATGGAACCTTCTGCTTCGTCGTGCCAGTTGGAATGGAATTGAATGGAGTGTTATGGAATGGAATGAAATAGAATGGAATGGAACATTTAGCTTCATCCTGCGAGCTGGAATCGAATGGAATGGAATGTTCTTGAATGGAATGGAATGGAATGAAAGTTTCTGCTTTATCCTTCCAGCTGGAATGGAATAGAATGGAATAGATGGGAATGGAATGGAATTGAATTCATTGAAACCTTCTGCTTCATCCTGCTAGTTGGAATGGAATGGAATGGAATGGAAACTTCTGATTCACCCTGAACTTTGGAATCTAATGGAATGCTATGGAATGGAATGGAATGGAAAGGAATGGAATGGAATGGAATGGAATGGAATGGAATGGAATGGAAGTGTCTGGTCCATCCTTCCAGCTGGAATGGAATAGGATGGAATGGATGGGAATGGAATGGAATTCAATGCATTGGACCCTTCTGCTTCATCCTGCCAGTTGGAATGGAATGGAATGGAATGGAATGGAATGGAATGGAATGGTATGGAATGGAATGGAATGGAATGGAAACTTCTGATTCACCCTGCCATTTGGAATTTAATGGAATGCTATGGAATGGAATGGAATGGAATGGAATCGAATGGAATGGAATGGAATGGAATGGAATGGAATGGAATGGAATGGAATGGAATGGAACCTTCTGCATCGTCCTGCCAGTTGGAATGGAATGGAATGGAATGGAATGGAATGGAATGGAATGGAATGGAATGGAATGGAATGGAACCGTCTGCTTCATCATGCCAGTTGGAATGCAATGAAATGGAATGGACTGGAATGCAGTGGAATTGAATGGAGTGGAATGGAATTGAGTGAAATGAAACGTCCTGCTTCATCCTGCCAGTAGTAATGGAATGGAATGTTATGGAATTGAATGGAATGGAATACAATGGAGTGTAATCTTCTGATTCGTCCTGCTAGTAGTAATGGAATCGAATGGAATGGAATGGAATGGAACCTTCTGCTTCATCGTGCTAGTTGGAATGGAATGAAATGGAATGGAATGGAATGGAATGGAACGTAACATTCTGATTCGTCCTGCTAGTAGTAATGGAATGCAACGGAATGGAATCGAATGGAATCGAATGGAATGGAATGGAATGGAATGGAATGGAATGGAATGGAATGGAATCGAACCTTATGCTTCATCGTGCCAGATGGAATGGAATTGAATGGAGTGTTATGGAATGGAATGAAATGGAATGAAATGGAATATTTTGCTTCATCCTGCGAGTTGGAATGGAATGGATTGGAATGTTATGAAATGGAATGGAATGGAATGAATGGAATTGAACTTTCTGCTTCATCCTTCCAGCTGGAATGGAATAGAATGGAATGGATGGGAATGGAATGGAATTGAATGCATTGAAACCTTCTGCTTCATCCTGCTAGTTGGAATGGAATGGAATGGAATGGAATGGAATGGAATGGAATGGAATGGAATGGAATGGAATGGAATGGAATGGAATGAACCTTCTGCTTCATCATGCCAGTTGGAATGGAATGGAATGGACTTGAATGGAATGGAATGGAATGGAATGGAATGGAACCTTATGCTTCATCCTGCCAGTTGGAATGGAATTGAATGGAGTGGAATGGAATTGAATTAAATGGAACGTCCTGCTTCATCCTGCCAGAAGTAATGGAATGGAATGTTATGGAATTGAATGCAATGGAATAGAATGAAAAGTAACATTCTGATTCGTCCTGCTAGTAGTAATGAAATGGTGTGGAGTGGAATGGAATGCAATGCAATGGAACCTTCTGCTTCATCATGCCAGTTGGAATGGAATAGAATGGAATGGAATGGGATGAAATGGAACCTTCTGCTTCATCGTGCCAGTTGGAATGGAATTGAATGGAGTGTTATGGAATGGAATGAAATGGAATGGAATGGAACATTTAGCTTCATCCTGCGAGCTGGAATCGAATGGAATGGAATGTTCTTGAATGGAATGGAATGGAATGAAAGTTTCTGCTTTATCCTTCCAGCTGGAATGGAATAGAATGGAATAGATGGGAATGGAATGGAATTGAATTCATTGAAACCTTCTGCTTCATCCTGCTAGTTGGAATGGAATGGAATGGAATGGAAACTTCTGATTCACCCTGAACTTTGGAATCTAATGGAATGCTATGGAATGGAATGGAATGGAATGGAATGGAAGTGTCTGGTCCATCCTTCCAGCTGGAATGGAATAGGATGGAATGGATGGGAATGGAATGGAATTCAATGCATTGGACCCTTCTGCTTCATCCTGCCAGTTGGAATGGAATGGAATGGAATGGAATGGTATGGAATGGAATGGAATGGAAACTTCTGATTCACCCTGCCATTTGGAATTTAATGGAATGCTATAGAATGGAATGGAATGGAATGGAATGGAATGGAATGGAATGGAATGGAATGGAATGGAATGGAACGTTCTGCTTCATCATTCCTGTTGGAATGCAATGGAATGTTATGGAATAGAATGCAATGGAATTGAAACTTCTGCTTCATCCTGCCAGTTGGTATGGAATGGAATGGAATGCAATGGAATTGAATGGAATGGAACTTTCTGCTTCATCCTGCCAGTTGGAATGGAATGGAATGGAATGGAATTAAATGGAACTTTCTGCTTCATCCTGGAGTTGTTATGGAATGGAATGTTATGCAATGCAATGGAATGAAATGGAATGCAGTGGAACCTTCTGTTTCGTCCTGCAGGTTGCAAAGGAATGGAATGGAATGGAATGGAATGGAATGGAATGGAATGGAATGGAATGGAATGGAATGGAACATTCTGCTTCATCCTGCCAGTTGTAATAGAATGCAATGTGATGCAATGGAATGGAATGGAATGGAATGGAATGGAATGGAATGGAATGGAATGGAATGGAACCTTCTGCATCGTCCTGCCAGTTGGAATGGAATGGAATGGAATGGAATGGAATGGAATGGAATGGAATGGAATGGAATGGAACCTTCTGCTTCATCATGCCAGTTGGGATGCAATTAAATGGAATGGACTGGAATGGAGTGGAATTGAATGGAGTGGAATGGAATTGAGTGAAATGAAACGTCCTGCTTCATCCTGCCAGTAGTAATGGAATGGAATGTTATGGAATTGAATGGAATGGAATAGAATGGAGTGTAATCTTCTGATTCGTCCTGCTAGTAGTAATGGAATGAAATGGAATGTAATCGAATGGAATGGAATGGAATGGAACCTTCTGCTTCATCGTGCTAGTTGGAATGGAATGGAATGGAATGGAATGGAATGGAATGGAATGGAATGGAATGGAACCTTAGGCTTCATCGGGCCAGTTGGAATGGAATTGAGTGGAGTGTTATGGAATGGAATGAAATGGAAATGAATGGAACATTTTACTTCATCCTGCGAGTTGGAATGGAATGAAACGGAATGTTATGGAAAGGAATGGAATGGAATGGAATGGAAGTTTCTGCTTCATCCTTCCAGCTGGAATGGAATAGCATGGAATGGATGGGAATGGAATGGAATTGAATGGATTGGAACCTTCTGCTTTTTCCTGCCAGTTGGGATGTAATGAAATGCAATGAAATGGAATGCAATGGAACCTTCTATTTCGTCCTGCCAGTTGGAATGGAATGGAATGGAATGGAATGGAATGGATCCTTCTGCATCGTCCTGCCATTTGGAATGGAATGGAATGGAACCTTCTGCATCATCGTGCTAGTTGGAATGGAATGAAATGGAATGGAGTGGAATGGAGTGGAATTGAATGGATTGGAATGGAATTGAATGAAATGGAACGTTCTGCTTCATCCTGCCAGTAGTAATGGAATGGAATGTTTCAGAATTGAATGGAATGGAATAGAATGGAATGTAACATTCTGATTAGTCCTGCTAGTAGGAATGGAATGGAATGGAATGGAATGGAATGGAATGGAATGGAATGGAATGGAATGGAATGGAATGGAATGGAATCGAATGGAATGGAATGGAATGGAACCTTCTGCTCCATTGTGCCAGTTGGAATTTAATGGAATGCTATGGAATGGAATCGGATGAACTGGAACCTTCTGCTTCATCATTCCTGTTGGAATGCAATGGAATGTTATGGAATGGAATGCAATGATATTGAAACTTCTGCTTCATCCTGCCAGTTGGTATGGAATGGAATGAAATGCAATGGAATGGAATGGAAGGAACTTTCTGCTTCATCCTACCAGTTGGCAGGCAAAGGAATGGAATGCAATGCAATGGAAACTTCTGCTTCATCCTGACAGTTGGAATGGAATGGAATGGAATGGAATGGAATGGAATGGAATGGAATGGAATAGAACCTTCTGCATCACCAGTCAGTTGGAATACAATGCAATGGAATCGAATGGAATACAATGGAATTGAATGGAATGGAATGGAATGGAATGGAATGGAACCTTCTGCTTCATCCTGCCATTTGTAATGGATAGGAATGCAAAGGACTGCAGCAGAATGGAATGGAACCTCCTGTTTCAACCTGCCAGTTGTAATGTAATGTAATGTATTGGAATGGAATGGAATGGAATGGAAGGTTCTGCTTCATTCTGCCAGTTGTAATGGAATGGAATGTTATGCAGTGGAATGGAATGGAATCGAATGGAATCTTGTGTTTCGTGCTGCCAGTTACAATGGAATGGAATGGAATGGAAATGCGTGGAATGGAATTGAATGGAATGGAACTTTCTGCTTCATACTACCGGTTGTAATGGAATTTAATGTTATGGAATGGAATGGAATGGAAACTTCTGCTTTGTGCTGCCAGTTGGAATGGAATGGAATGTTATGGAATGTTATGGAATGGAATGGAATGGAATGGAATGGAATGGAATGGAATGGAATGGAATGGAATGGAAGTTTCTGCTTCATCCTTCCAGTTGGAAAAATAGAATGGAATGGAAAGGAATGGAATGGAATGCAAGGCAATGGAACCTTCTGCTTCATCATTCCTGTTGGAATGGAATGGAATGCAATGGAATTGAAACTTCTTCATCCTGCCAGTTGTTATGGAATGAAATGGAATGCAATGGAATGGAACTTTATGCTTCATCCTGCCAGGGGGAACGGAATGGAATGTTATGGAATAGAATGCAATGGAATGGAATGCAACATTCTGCTTCATTCTCGTATTTGGAATGGAATGGAATGGAATGGAATGGAATGGAATGGAATGGAATGGAATGGCATGGAATGGAATGGAAGCTTTTGCCTCGTCCGCCATTTGGAATGGAATGGAATGGAATGGAACCTTCCGCTTCATCCTGCCAGTTGGTATGGAATGGAATGGAATGGAATGGAATCGAATCGAATCGAATCGAATGATATGGAATGCAATGGAATGGAATAGAATGGAATGGAATGTTACCTTCTGATTCACCCTGCCATTTGGAATTTAATGTAATGCTATGGAATGGAATGGAACCTTATGCTTCATCGTGCGAGTTGGAATGGAATTGAGTGGAGTGTTATGCAATGGAATGAGATGCAATGAAATAGAGCATTTTGCTTCATCCAGCGAGTTGGAATGGAATGGCATGGAAAGCTATGGAAAAGAAAGGAATGGAATGGAACGGAAGTTTCTGCATCATCCTTCCAGCTGGAATGGAATAGAATGGAATGGATGGGAATGCAATGGAATGAAATGGAATGGAATCTTATGCTTCATCATTCGTGTTGGAATGGAATGGAATGTTATGGAATGAAATCGAAAGAAACGGAATGGAATGGAAACTTCTACTTCATACTTCCTTTTTGAATGCTATGAAATGGAATGTAATGGAATGAAATGGAGCCTTCTGCCTTATCCTGCCATATGCAATGAAATGCAATGAAATGGAATGCAATTGAATGCAATAGAATGCAAAGAAATGGAATGGAGTGTAAACTTCTCCTTTATCCTGCCAGATGGTATGAAACAGAATGGAATGAAATGGATAAAATGGATTTGAATTGAATGGAAAGAGTGGAATGGAATGGAACATTCTGCTTCATCTTGCCATTTGGAATGGAATGGAATGGAATGGAATGGAATGGAATGGAATGGAATGGAATGGAATGGAATTCAATGGAATGCAATGGAATGCAATGGAATTCAATGGCATGCAAACTTCTGGTTCATCCTGCCCGTTGGACTGGACTGGAATGGAATGGAATGGAATGGCATGGAATGGAATGGGATGGAATATAACCTTCTGCTTCATCCTGCCATTTGCAATGGAGAGGAGTGGAAAGTAATGGAATGGAATGGAATGGAACCTTCTGCTTAATCTTGCAATTTGGAATGGAATGGAATGGAATGGAAGGGAATGGAATGGAATGGAATGCAATGGAATTCAATGGAATGCAACCTTCTGGTTCATCCTGCCCGTTGGAATGGAATGGAATGGAATGGAATGGAATGGAATGGAATGGAATGGAATGGAATGGAATGGAATGGAATGAAATTGAATGGAATGGAACCTTCTGCTTCACTCTGCCAGTTGGAATGTAATGGAATGGAATGGAAACTTCTGCTTCATCCTGGCAGTTGGAATGGAATTGAATGGAATGGCATGGAATGGAATGGAATGGAATTAAATGGAATATTTTGCTTCATCCTGCGAGTTGGAATGGAATGGATTGGAATGTTATGAAATGGAATGGAATGGAATGAATGGAATTGAACTTTCTGCTTCATCCTTCCAGCTGGAATGGAATAGAATGGAATGGATGGGAATGGAATGGAATTGAATGCATTGAAACCTTCTGCTTCATCCTGCTAGTTGGAATGGAATGGAATGGAATGGAATGGAATGGAATGGAATGGAATGGAATGGAATGGAATGGAATGGAATGAACCTTCTGCTTCATCATGCCAGTTGGAATGGAATGGAATGGACTTGAATGGAATGGAATGGAATGGAATGGAACCTTATGCTTCATCCTGCCAGTTGGAATGGAATTGAATGGAGTGGAATGGAATTGAATTAAATGGAACGTCCTGCTTCATCCTGCCAGAAGTAATGGAATGGAATGTTATGGAATTGAATGCAATGGAATAGAATGGAAAGTAACATTCTGATTCGTCCTGCTAGTAGTAATGAAATGGTGTGGAGTGGAATGGAATGCAATGCAATGGAACCTTCTGCTTCATCATGCCAGTTGGAATGGAATAGAATGGAATGGAATGGGATGAAATGGAACCTTCTGCTTCATCGTGCCAGTTGGAATGGAATTGAATGGAGTGTTATGGAATGGAATGAAATGGAATGGAATGGAACATTTAGCTTCATCCTGCGAGCTGGAATCGAATGCAATGGAATGTTCTTGAATGGAATGGAATGGAATGAAAGTTTCTGCTTTATCCTTCCAGCTGGAATGGAATAGAATGGAATAGATGGGAATGGAATGGAATTGAATGCATTGAAACCTTCTGCTTCATCCTGCTAGTTGGAATGGAATGGAATGGAATGGAAACTTCTGATTCACCCTGAACTTTGGAATTTAATGGAATGGAATGGAATGGAATGGAATGGAATGGAATGGAATGGAATGGAATGGAATGGAATGGAAGTGTCTGGTCCATCCTTCCAGCTGGAATGGAATAGGATGGAATGGATGGGAATGGAATGGAATTCAATGCATTGGACCCTTCTGCTTCATCCTGCCAGTTGGAATGGAATGGAATGGAATGGAATGGTATGGAATGGAATGGAATGGAAACTTCTGATTCACCCTGCCATTTGGAATTTAATGGAATGCTATAGAATGGAATGGAATGGAATGGAATGGAACGTTCTGCTTCATCATTCCTGTTGGAATGCAATGGAATGTTATGGAATAGAATGCAATGGAATTGAAACTTCTGCTTCATCCTGCCAGTTGGTATGGAATGGAATGGAATGCAATGGAATTGAATGGAATGGAACTTTCTGCTTCATGCTGCCAGTTGGAATGGAATGGAATGGAATGGAATTAAATGGAACTTTCTGCTTCATCCTGGAGTTGTTATGGAATGGAATGTTATGCAATGCAATGGAATGAAATGGAATGCAGTGGAACCTTCTGTTTCGTCCTGCAGGTTGCAAAGGAATGGAATGGAATGGAATGGAATGGAATGGAATGGAACATTCTGCTTCATCCTGCCAGTTGTAATAGAATGCAATGTGATGGAATGGAATGCAATGGAATGGAATGGAATGGAATGGAATGGAATGGAATGGAATGGAATGGAACGTTCTGCATCGTCCTGCCAGTTGGAATGGAATGGAATGGAATGGAATGGAATGGAATGGAATGGAATGGAATGGAATGGAATGGAATGGAATGGAACCTTCTGCTTCATCATGCCAGTTGGGATGCAATTAAATGGAATGGACTGGAATGGAGTGGAATTGAATGGAGTGGAATGGAATTGAGTGAAATGAAACGTCCTGCTTCATCCTGCCAGTAGTAATGGAATGGAATGTTATGGAATTGAATGGAATGGAATAGAATGGAGTGTAATCTTCTGATTCGTCCTGCTAGTAGTAATGGAATGAAATGGAATGTAATCGAATGGAATGGAACCTTCTGCTTCATCGTGCTAGTTGGAATGGAATGGAATGGAATGGAATGGAATGGAATGGAATGGAACCTTAGGCTTCATCGGGCCAGTTGGAATGGAATTGAGTGGAGTGTTATGGAATGGAATGAAATGGAAATGAATGGAACATTTTACTTCATCCTGCGAGTTGGAATGGAATGAAACGGAATGTTATGGAAAGGAATGGAATGGAATGGAATGGAAGTTTCTGCTTCATCCTTCCAGCTGGAATGGAATAGCATGGAATGGATGGGAATGGAATGGAATTGAATGGATTGGAACCTTCTGCTTTTTCCTGCCAGTTGGGATGGAATGAAATGCAATGAAATGGAATCCAATGGAACCTTCTATTTCGTCCTGCCAGTTGGAATGGAATGGAATGGAATGGAATGGAATGGAATGGAATGGATCCTTCTGCATCGTCCTGCCATTTGGAATGGAATGGAATGGAACCTTCTGCATCATCGTGCTAGTTGGAATGGAATGAAATGGAATGGAGTGGAATGGAGTGGAATTGAATGGATTGGAATGGAATTGAATGAAATGGAACGTTCTGCTTCATCCTGCCAGTAGTAATGGAATGGAATGTTTCAGAATTGAATGGAATGGAATAGAATGGAATGTAACATTCTGATTAGTCCTGCTAGTAGGAATGGAATGGAATGGAATGGAATGGAATGGAATGGAATGGAATGGAATGGAATGGAATGGAATGGAATCGAATGGAATGGAATGGAATGGAATCGAATGGAATGGAATCGAATGTAATGGAATGGAATGGAACCTTCTGCTCCATTGTGCCAGTTGGAATTTAATAGAATGCTATGGAATGGAATCGGATGAACTGGAACCTTCTGCTTCATCATTCCTGTTGGAATGCAATGGAATGTTATGGAATAGAATGCAGTGATATTGAAACTTCTGCTTCATCCTGCCAGTTGGTATGGAATGGAATGAAATGCAATGGAATGGAATGGAAGGAACTTTCTGCTTCATCCTACCAGTTGGCAGGCAAAGGAATGGAATGCAATGCAATGGAAACTTCTGCTTCATCCTGACAGTTGGAATGGAATGGAATGGAATGGAATGGAATGGAATGGAATGGAATGGAATGGAATGGAATAGAACCTTCTGCATCACCAGTCAGTTGGAATACAATGCAATGGAATCGAATGGAATACAATGGAATGGAATGGAATGGAATGGAATGGAATGGAATGGAATGGAATGGAACCTTCTGCTTCATCCTGCCATTTGTAATGGATAGGAATGCAAAGGACTGCAGCAGAATGGAATGGAACCTCCTGTTTCAACCTGCCAGTTGTAATGTAATATAATGTATTGGAATGGAATGGAATGGAAGGTTCTGCTTCATTCTGCCAGTTGTAATGGAATGGAATGTTATGCAGTGGAATGGAATGGAATCGAATGGAATCTTGTGTTTCGTGCTGCCAGTTACAATGGAATGGAATGGAATGGAAATGCGTGGAATGGAATTGAATGGAATGGAACTTTCTGCTTCATACTACCGGTTGTAATGGAATTTAATGTTATGGAATGGAATGGAATGGAAACTTCTGCTTCGTGCTGCCAGTTGGAATGGAATGGAATGTTATGGAATGTTATGGAATGGAATGGAATGGAATGGAATGGAATGGAAGTTTCTGCTTCATCCTTCCAGTTGGAAAAATAGAATGGAATGGAAAGGAATGGAATGGAATGCAAGGCAATGGAACCTTCTGCTTCATCATTCCTGTTGGAATGGAATGGAATGCAATGGAATTGAAACTTCTTCATCCTGCCAGTTGTTATGGAATGAAATGGAATGCAATGGAATGGAACTTTATGCTTCATCCTGCCAGGGGGAACGGAATGGAATGTTATGGAATAGAATGCAATGGAATGGAATGCAACATTCTGCTTCATTCTCGTATTTGGAATGGAATGGAATGGAATGGAATGGAATGCAATGGAATGGAATGGAATGGAATGGAATGGAATGGAATGGAATGGAATGGAATGGAATGGAATGAGAAGGAATGGAATGGAATGGAATGAAAAGGAACCTTCTGCTTCATACTTCCAGATGGATTGGAATTCAATGGTATTGTAGGGAATGGAGTAGAATGCAATTGAATGGAGACTTCTGCTTCATCCTGCCAATTGCAATGGAATGGAATGGAATGGAATGGAATGGAATGGAATGGAATGGAATGGAATGGAATGGAAGCTTTTGCCTCGTCCGCCATTTGGAATGGAATGGAATGGAACCTTCCGCTTCATCCTGCCAGTTGGTATGGAATGGAATGGAATGGAATGGAATCGAATCGAATCGAATGATATGGAATGCAATGGAATGGAATAGAATGGAATGGAATGGAACCTTCTGATTCACCCTGCCATTTGGAATTTAATGTAATGCTATGGAATGGAATGGAACCTTATGCTTCATCGTGCGAGTTGGAATGGAATTGAGTGGAGTGTTATGCAATGGAATGAGATGCAATGAAATAGAGCATTTTGCTTCATCCAGCGAGTTGGAATGGAATGGCATGGAAAGCTATGGAAAAGAAAGGAATGGAATGGAACGGAAGTTTCTGCATCATCCTTCCAGCTGGAATGGAATAGAATGGAATGGATGGGAATGCAATGGAATGAAATGGAATGGAATCTTATGCTTCATCATTCGTGTTGGAATGGAATGGAATGTTATGGAATGAAATCGAAAGAAACGGAATGGAATGGAAACTTCTACTTCATACTTCCTTTTTGAATGCTATGAAATGGAATGTAATGGAATGAAATGGAGCCTTCTGCCTTATCCTGCCATATGCAATGAAATGCAATGAAATGGAATGGAATTGAATGCAATAGAATGCAAAGAAATGGAATGGAGTGTAAACTTCTCCTTTATCCTGCCAGATGGTATGAAACAGAATGGAATGAAATGGATAAAATGGATTTGAATGGAATGGAAAGAGTGGAATGGAATGGAACCTTCTGCTTCATCTTGCCATTTGGAATGGAATGGAATGGAATGGAATGGAATGGAATGGAATGGAATGGAATGGAATTCAATGGAATTCAATGGAATGCAATGGAATGCAATGGAATTCAATGGCATGCAAACTTCTGGTTCATCCTGCCCGTTGGACTGGAATGGAATGGCATGGAATGGAATGGGATGGAATATAACCTTCTGCTTCATCCTGCCATTTGCAATGGAGAGGAGTGGAAAGTAATGGAATGGAATGGAATGGAACCTTCTGCTTAATCTTGCAATTTGGAATGGAATGGAATGGAATGGAAGGGAATGGAATGGAATGGAATGCAATGGAATTCAATGGAATGCAACCTTCTGGTTCATCCTGCCCGTTGGAATGGAATGGAATGGAATGGAATGGAATGGAATGGAATGGAATGGAATGGAATGGAATGGAATGAAATTGAATGGAATGGAACCTTCTGCTTCACTCTGCCAGTTGGAATGTAATGGAATGGAATGGAAACTTCTGCTTCATCCTGGCAGTTGGAATGGAATTGAATGGAATGGCATGGAATGGAATGGAATGGAATATAACCTTCTGCTTCTTCCTGCCATTTGCAATGGAGAAGAGTGGAAAGTAATGGAATGGCATGGAATGAAATCTTCTGCTTCATTATGTTAGTTGGAATGAAATGGTATGGATTGGAATAGAATGGAATGGAATGGAATGGAATGGATTGGAGCCTTCTGCTTCATCCTGCCATTTGTAATGAAATGGAATGGAATGGAATGGAATGGAACGGAACGGAACGGAATGGAATAGAATGGAATGGAATGGAATGGAACGGACCCTTCTGCTTCATCTTGCCAATTGGGATGGAATGGAATGGAATGGAGTGGAATGGCGTGGAGTGGAATGGAACCTTCTGCTTCATCCTGCCAGTTGGAATGTAATGGAATGGAAACTTCTGCTTCATCCTGTCATTTTGAATGGAATTGAATGGAGTGGAATGGAATGGAATGGAATGGAATAGAACCTTCTGCTTCACCAGTTAGTTGGAATGCATTGGAATAGAATGGAATGGAATGGAATGGGATGTAACCTTCTCCTTCATCCTGCCATTTGCAATGAAGAGGAATGGAAAGGAATGGAATGGAATGAAATGCAACCTTCTGTTTCAACCTAACAGTTGGAATGTAATGTAGTGTATTGGAATGCAATGCGATGGAACCTTCTGCTTCATTCTGTTAGTTGAAATGAAATGTTATGGCATGGAATGTAACATTCTACTGCATCCTGCCAGTTGTAGTTGAATGGAATGTTATGGGATGGAGTGGAATGGAATCGAATGTAATGGAATGAAATGGAAACCTCTGCTTCGTCCTGCCAGTTGGAATGGAACTGAATGAAATGGAATGGAATGGAATGGAATGGAATGGATCCCTATGCTTCATCGTGTCAGTTGAAATGGAATGGAATGGAATGGAATGGAATGGAATGGAATGGAATGGAATGGAATGGAATGAAATGGAATGGAATGGAATGGAATGCAATGGAATGCAATGGAATGGAATGGAATGGAATGGAATGGATCCCTATGCTTCATCGTGTCAGTTGAAATGGAATGGAATGGAATGGAATGGAATGGAATGGAATGGAATGGAATGGAATGAAATGGAATGGAATGGAATGGAATGCAATGGAATGGAATGGAATGGAACCTTCTGCTTCATTCTGATCGTTGGAATGAAATGGTATGGAATGGAATGGAATAGAGTTAAATGGAACCTTCTGTTTCGTCCTGCCCGTTGGATTGGAATGGAATGCAATGCAATGGAATGCAACCTTCTGCTTCATCCTGCCAGTTGGAATGGAATGGAATGGAACCTTCTGCTTCATCCGGCCAGTTTAATGCAATGGAATGTTATGAAATGGAATAGAATAGAATGGAATGGAAGCTTCTGCTTCACTCTGCCAGTTGGAATGGAATGGAATGGAATGGAATTGAATTGAATGGAATGGAACATTCTGTTTCATTCTGCCTGTTGAAATGGAATGGAATGGAATGGAAATTTCTGCTTCATTGTGCCAGTTTGAATGGAATAGAATGTTATGGGATTGAATGGAATGGAATGGAATGGAATGGAATATAACCTTCTGCTTCATCCTGCCATTTGCAATGGTAAGGAATGGAAAAGCAACCTGCCAGCTGGAATGTAATGTAATGCACTGGAATGGAATGGAATGGAACCTTCTGCTTCATTCTCTTAGTTGGAATGAAATGGAATGGAATGGATTGGCAGCGTAATGCTTCATCCTGACAGTTGGAATACAGTGAAATGGAATGGAAAGGAACCTTCTGCTTCATCGTGCTGGTTGGGATGGAATGGAATGGAGTGCAATGTTATTGAGTGGAATTGAATGGAATGGAATGGAACCTTCTGCTTCATCCTGCCAGTTGGAATGGAATGGAATGGATTGGAATGGAATTGAATGGAATGGAACGTTCTGCTTCATCCTGCCAGTTTAAATGGAATACAATGTTATGGAATGGTATGGAATGGAAAGGAGTGAAATGGAATGGAACATTCTGCTTCATCCTGCCAGTTTGAATTTAATGAAAGAGAAGAGAATGGAATGGAATGGATTTGAATGAAATGGAATGGAATGGAATGGAATGGAATGGAATGGAATCGAATGGAATGGAATGGAATGGAATTCAATGGAATGCAAACTTCTCATTCACCTGCCCTTCGGAATGGAATGCAATGGAATGGAACCTTCTGCTTCATCGTACAAGTTGGAATGGAATGGAGTGGAATGGAATGGAATGGAATGGAATGGAATGGAATGGGATAGTGGAATGGAATGGAATGGCATCTTGTCCTTCATTCTGGCACTTGGAATAGAATGGAATGGAATGGAATGAAATGAAATGGAACCTTTTGCTTCATCCTGCCAGTTGCAATGGAAAGGAATGCAATGGAATGCAATGGATTGGGATGGAATGGAACCTTCTGTTTCATTTTGCCAGTTGAAATGGAAAGGAATGGAATGCAATGGAATGGAATGGAATGGAACAGAATAGAATGGAACTTTCTGCCTCATCGTGCCAGTTGCAATGGAAAGCAATGCAATGTAATCGAATGGAATGAAATGGAATAGAACCTTCTGCTTCATCCTGCCAGTTTGAATGGAAAGGAATGTTGTAGAATGGAATGGAATGGAATGGAATGGAATGGAATGGAATGGAATGGAATGGAATGGGATGGAATGGAATGGAATGGAATCGAATGGAATGAAACCTTCTGCTTAATCATTCATGTTGGAAGGGAATGGAATATTATAGAATGGAATGCAATGGAATTGAAAATTCTGCTTCATCCTGCCAGTTGGAATGGAATGAAATGGAATGCAATGGAACGAAATGGAGTTGAACCTTCTGCTTCATCCTGCCATTTGCAATGGAGAGGAATGGAAAGGAAAGTAATGGAATGGAATGAAACCTTGTTTTTCAACTTGACAGTTGGCAAGTAATGTAATGTATTGGAATGAAATCGTATGCAACCTTCTCCTTCATTCTGGCTCTAGAGTAGCTAATTCCTCTCCCCACAGTATCCCAGCAGGGCAGTGAGGCAGTTTAGAATCTCTCAGCCCACAATGGCTGTAACCAAGCAACGGTGCACGGGTCAGAGGTGATGTCACTGCGCATGTCACAGGTGCCTTGTGGCCAAGGGCAAGGGCACCCAAGCTCAAGTGCATGGCCCAGGTGTCTGAAATCTCATGTTGCTTGTGGGCAGCTCTGGGTTCATCTACCCTCAGGGTTTCATCCATTTATTCAAATTAGAATGCCCAGGAAAGATGTAGCTTTCCATTCTTTGCCTTGGTACTGTATTCACTTGTCAATTTGTGACTACTGTACCGGTATTATGACAGCTGATCCTTGATATTCATACCCTGTTGTTGCAACCCACCTTCAATTTGTCACTTAAATCCTTCAATTGTCTTTCCAAAGGTGATTCTGGATGAAGTTAATCAGTTCATGAATACCACACTACTATTGACGATTCATTTTAGGCAGTGTCACAACATTGGTCTCTCTGATGATTTTGCCAATATTTGAGTATTTCATCCTATTTTTGTCCTTATAAAACTGCATGGAATTTACCAACACCAAGAAGCATGGATCATATAGACATACTACAATTAGTAAACTTAGACATCATTAGAAGTTCTGAGAAAAATACATCAAGTGAAATAATTGAATTAAAGAAACGATATGAAGCCTTGGGGGAAAATCATGGAAGAGTATAGCTGAAAATGAAGGATCAATCTTTAATGACTCTTACAGCTTTCTTAGGGTGAAACCCTTACATTATAATATGTTAAGACTAGGATTTGGAATTTATGCTTCTAAGTTTCATAGACATCTGAACCTAAACTGCTATGAAGTAGTAAATATTTCCCCTTAATAAATACATAAGCTTGCCATCTAGTGGAAAAGAACCTACTGCCTTTCTTTTTTTTAATTTTATTTTTAATTAGTTTCAGGTGTACAACACAGTGCAATAGTTATACATTTTACCCCTCAAAGTGACAACCCCCCACCCCAATACACCACCCCACTCCCCCCATATCATATATATCTATTACTCTTCCTCTGACTCTCTTCCACTGTATAATCCACATCCCGTGACTATCTATATATATTCAGTTATGAACCTACTGCCTTTCAAGCCTACCATTTCAGAAGGAAAGAATTCAGTTCTTGCTACTATGTTTTTCTGAGTTTTCAGAAATGGATTAGAGCAAAGAAAGACTATTTCTGGTACTCTAGGAAACTGTTTCAGCCCTTTTCTTACAAGCACTGAGTAGTTGAGAAGCTTTGGGTAGTGCTTCTACACAGTTTTACCTCCTAAGTAGTACATATGGCTGCTTCCAAGTGGAGGCACGGTTAGACCTTTGAAATTTGAAGGTTTGTTTGAATATTCACTAGCAAATCAAAGACCAATTATGGAATTCCTGATGGCCCAAATTTTAACTGATAAAAATGCACGATGTTCACTAGATGAATCGGGGTTCACTGCAGAAATTATATATATGTCTAACCATTATGCTGCATGCATGCAATTTGAATGTCAACTGTAACTGAAAAAAATGAATTAAGAATTAAGAAAACAAACAAAGAATACTCTATACACTAAAAGCAAAGACATGCTTCTTTTGCTGGGAAATCCCATTTTACATTGTTATTTTAAACATCCAGTGAAAAATTCATTACATTAAGATATCTTTACTGAATTAAAAAGTGTTTTCATTTCTATTATGCTGTGTAGAATCAAGCATAAAGTATAACTTTGCAGTTATTTGCTGCTTTTATTTTTTCATTAGCAGCCTATGTCTGGAATCCAACTATTTTACGTGTTATACTACAATGGAAAACTATTTTCATTGTCCTTCCCCCATGCATTATCCTTTAAAATTTTGGCTATGCATTTTCTTTTTCTTTCTTTCTTTCTTTCTTTCTTTCTTTCTTTCTTTCTTTCTTTCTTTCTGTCTTTCAATTGGGGAGTTGGGGGAGGGGAACAGTGTTGGAGAATTGGGCAGTGGAACAATGTTGGGGAATTGGGCAAGGGGAACACCCAAGTTGTTGTCTTTGAATCGTTGTGGGGTGTGCAAAAAGGTCAGCTCCAAGTGGAGTTCAGCTGCTCAGCTGCAGGTGCTGTGTTCAATTAGTTGCAGGTAGACATAGCTACCACCAACTCATGCAGGAGTCAAACCGGCAGCCTTGTTGTTAATAATGTGTGCTCTATCCTGATCCAGCAGGGCAGCAGCAACTCAACTCAAGGTGCCAAGTTCAGTATTTAGCTGCGGGTGGGCATAGCCCACCATCTCCAACAGGCAACCCTGTTGTTAGGAGCATGTGCTCTCACCAGCTGTACCATCCTGCCACCTGTTGGCAGCTCAGTGGCAGCTCAGCTCGGGCGCAGTGCCACTGGCCCACATGGACATCAAACTGGCGATCCTGTTGCTCAGAGCGAGCTCCTAACCAACCGGGCCACTCGGACAGTACTGCTCTGAATTTTCTAAATGGTGTATTGGATGGACTAAAGTTGTTAAAATTTTGAAATCCAATTTGTCTTCTCATCCACCTCCTCCTTCTTCTTCTTCTTCTGCATCACCTTCTCCTTCTCCTTCTTTATTTTTTATTATTGTTTACTACTTTCTGTGTCATAAGAGAATATTGCCTATTCCTAGATTACAAAACAATTAGTCCGTGTATCCTTCTCTTCCTTTTTTTTTTTTTTTGAGGGCAGTGTCACAGGCCCTCATATGTGGGACGTAACCAGGGCAACTGGCTTCCCAAGCCAGCGCTTAACCACCATGCAACTCGGCCAGCCCTAGGATACAACATTATGATCTAAAAATGTGAACATCTCTGTGGAAGAGAGTCAGAGGAAGAGTAATAGATATATATGATATGGGGGGGGAATGGGGTGGTGTATTGGGGGTGGGGGGTTGTCACGTTGAGGGGTAAAATGTATAACTATTGCACTGTGTTGTACACCTGAAACTAATTAAAAAAAAATAAAAAATAAATAAATAAATAAATAAAAATGTGAACATCTGTCCAGCCAAGTGGCTCAGTTGGTTAGGAGTTGGCTTACAGCACATGCTCTGAGCAACAGGGACACCAGTTTGATTGCCATGTGGGGCAGTGAATGCTTCGCCCGAGCAGAGCTACCACTGAGCAGCCAGGCAGTGGCAGGATGGCTCAGCTGGTATAACAACAAGATTGCCTGTTCAATGGTGGGCTCTGCCCACCGGCAACTAAAGATTGAACTCGGCACCTTGAGCTGAGCTGCCCTCAGGATGGCTCAGTGGATAGGGCATGCACGCTTAACAACAAGGCTGCTGGGTTTTGACTCCCACATAGGACGATGGCTACGCCCACCCAC
>CM066728.1:607819-782819 GCA_033961575.1 Aselliscus stoliczkanus
TGGAGGTGGACCTGTACTGGATAAGGGGAACAGGGGAAGTCAGGCAGGAACGGGGTAGACAAGGAAACCAGGAAAAGACAGGTGGCCCTGGCCTCAATGGGGCACCAGTAAACGTGGGTGGCCACAGGCTGGACAAAGGGGAACAGGCAAACACAGGCAGCCCTGCACTGGACAAGTGGGCACGGGCGATGGCAGAAGGGAAGCAGGCTGGACAAGGGGGAGCAAGGGAAGACATAAAGACATGGCCTGACAAGGAGAAGCAGAGGAAGGCAGGTGTCTCTGTACTGGACATGTGATAGCAGGGGAATACAGGCAGCCATGAGCTTGAGAAACTGGGTGAGGGAAAACGGGTGGCCATGGGCTAGACAAGGGGATCCAGGGTTAAGCAGGCGGCCATTTCCTGGAAAACGGGGAGGAGGGGAAGGCAGGCGACACTTGGCTAGACAAGGGGAGTGGGAGTAGGGTTTCGGGACTGGGCGGGACCTGGGAAAGCCAGAAAAGGCAGGCATCCACTGAGAGACAAGGGGAAGCAGGGAAAGGCATGTTGCCACGGGCTGGGCCAGGGGAGGCAGGGGAAGGCAGGTGGCCATGGGCTGGACAATGGGGAGCTGAGGAAGACGGGGAGCCAGAGGCTGCACAAGGGGAAACAGGGAAAGGCATGTGGCCCTGCGCTAGACAAGGGGGAGCAGGGCAAGTCAGATGGCTCTGGGCAGGACAAAATTGGGGGAGGGAAAGTCATTCGACTCTTAGTTGGACAAGGCGAGCAGGGGAAGGATTTTGGGACTGAGCTGCACAAGCGGGAGCGGCGAAAAGCAGGCAGCCATGGGCTTCACAAGTGACAGCAGGGGAGGAAGGTGGACACTGGCTAGATCCAGGGGACATGGGGACTGCAGGGGTCCAACGGATGGACAAGTGGTCCAGGAGGAACCACGCAGGCATATGCTGGACAACGGGCACCTGCAGAAGTCAGGTGGCTCCAGGCTGGGCAAGGGCAGCAAGGCAACCAACGCGGACACGGAGTGGACAAGGTGGTCCAGGGGAAGGCAGTCAGCCATACGGTGAACAATAAGGGAGCAGGGGAGGGTAGGCTGGCCTTGCCAACCCAAGTGGTACCTGGGGAAATGCAGGTGGCCATGTGCTGCACAAGGGAGTGCATGCGGGGGAGTGCAGGATGCCCTGGGTTGGACAAGGGGGAGCACAGGAAGGCACGCTGCTCTTGTTTGGGCACTTGTGTGCAGAGCAACGCAGGCAGAGATGGGCAGGACAAGTGTGAGCAGGAGAAGGCATTAGGCCATGGTCTAGAAAAAGGGGAGCAGGGGAACTCAGCTGGACCTGGACTGAACAGGGAGGAATAAGGAATGTGTGGCGGCCACGGTGTGGACAAGGGTAACTGGAAAGGGCAGGCGACCCTGGGCTGGCACGGGGAGCAGGGGAAGGTGGGCGGCAACATTCTGGACAAAGGCGAGCAAAGAAGCGGAAGGTTCCATTCCATTGCATTGCATTCCACTTCATTCCAAGAGGCAGGATGAAGCAAAAGGTTCCATTACATTAAATTACATTCCAATCCATTCCATTCCATTCCATACCTTTCCATTCCATTACAACTGGCAGGATGAAGCAGAATGTTCCATTCCATTCCATTCCTTTCCATTCCGTTCTATTCCATTCCACAACATTCCATTCAATTCCAATCCATTCCATCTCTCAGGATAAAGCAGAAAGTTCCATTCCATTCCTTCCATTCCATTCCATGCCATTTCATTCCATTCCATTTCTTTTCATTCCATTCCATTGCAACTGGCAGGATGAAGCGGAAGTTTCCACTGTATTCCTTTCCACTCCGTTCCGTTCTATTTCACTCCAAATGGACGGATGAAGCAGAATTTTCCATTCCATTTCATTCCAACTGGAAGGTTGGAGCAGGAGGTTCCATTCCATTTCATTCCATTCCATTCCATTCCATTCCTTCTCATTCCGTTTCATTCCATTCCATCCAACTGCCAGAATGAAGCAGAATGTTCCATTCCATTTCATTCCATTCCACTCCATTTCATTCCATTCCATTCCATTCCATTTCATTCCTACTGGCAGGATAAAGCAGAAGGTTTCATTCCATTCCATTCCAATTCATTCCTTTCCAACTGGCAGGATGAAGCAGAAGCTTTCATTCCATTCCGTTCCATTACATTACATTACATTTCATTACATTCCAACTGGCAGGATGGAGCAAGAGGTTCCATTCCATTCCCCTACATTGCATTCCATTCTATTCCATTCTATTCCATTCCATGCCATAACAATCCATTCCATTCCCACTGGCAGAAAGTAGCAGAACGTTCCACTCCATTCCTTTCCATTCCATTCCATTCCATTCCATTCCATTCCATTCCATTCCATCTCCTCCCATTCCATTCCATTCTCTTACATTCCAACAGGAAGGATGAAGCAGCAGGTTCCATTCCATTCCATTCCATTTCATTGCATTCAATTCCATTCCATTCCATTGCATTACATTACATTAGGATCACATTCCAACTGGCTGGATGAAGCACAAGGTTCTATCCAATCCATTCCATTCCATTCCATTCCATTCCATTCCATTCCATTCCATTCCATTCCACTCGAACTGGCAGCATGTAGCAGATTTGTCCATTCCATTCCATTCCATTCCATTCCATTCCATTCCATTCCATTCCATTCCATTCCATTCCAACTGGCAAGATGAAGCAGAAGGTCCCATTCCGTTCCATTCAATTTCAAAGCATTCCATTCCATTACAACTGGCAGGATGAAGCAAAACTTTCCATTCCATTCAATGTCATTCCACTCCATTCCATTCCATTCCAACTGGCACGATGAAGCAGAAGGTTCCATTCCATTCCGTTCTATTCCATTCCATTCCTTTCCACTCCACTCCATTCCATTCCATTCCATTCCAAAAGGAAGGATGAAGCAGAAAGTTCCATTCCATTCCTTTGCATTCCATTCCATTCCATTCCATTCCATTCCATTCCATTCCATTCCATTCCATTCCATTCCAAACAGTCCATTCCATTCGAACTGGCAGGAGGAAGCAGAACATTCCATTCCATTCGATTCCATTCCATTCCAAATGGCAGGATGAAGCAGGAGGTTCCATTCCATTCCAGTCCATTGCATTGCATTGCATTCCATTCCATTCTATTCCATTCCATGCCATAACATTCCATTCCATTACAACTGACAGGGTGAAGCAGAACTATCCTTTCCATTCCATTCACTCCATTGAATTCCATTCCATTTCAATCCATTTCAATGCAACTAACAAAATGAAGCAGAAGTTTGCATTCCATTCCATTCCATTTGATTCCATTCCTTTCCATTTGATTCCATTACAACCAGCAGGACGAAGCAGAAGGTTCCATTCCATTCCCCTCCACATCATCCCATTTCATTCCACTGGCACGATGAAGCTGAAGGTTCCATTCCATTCCATTCAAGTCCATAACATTCCATTGCACTACAACTGGCAGGATGAATCAGAACATTCCATTCCATTCAATTCCATTTCACTCCATTCCATTCCATTCCAACTGGCATGATGAAGGAGAAAGTTCCATTCCATTCCATTCCATTCCATTTCACTCTGTTCTATTCCATTCTATTCCATTCAAACTGGCAGTACGAAGCAGAAGATTCCATTCCACTACATTGCATTCCATTCCATAACATTGCATTCCGTTAAAACTGTCAGGATGAAGCAGAACTTTCCATTCCATTCAATTCCATTCCACGCAATTCCATTCCATTCCATTTCATTCCATTCCAATTCATTCCAATAAATTCCTTTCCAACTGTCAGGACGAAGCAGAAGGTTTCATTCCATTCCATTACATTTGAAATGGCAGGACGAAGCAGAAGGTTCCATTCCATTCCATTCCATTCCATTCCATTCCATTCCATTACATGACATTACATTCCAACTGGAACGATGAAGCAGAAAGTTAAATTTCATTCCATTCCATTCCAGTCCATTCCATTCTATTTCATTCCATTCCATTTCATTCCATTCAAACTGGCAGTACGAAGCAGAAGGTTCCATTCCACTACATTACATTCCATCCCATAACATTGCATTCCATTACAACTGGCAGGATGAAGCAGAACGTTCCATTCCATTCAATTCCATTCCACGCAATTCCATTCCATTCCATTCCATTCCATTCCATTCCATTCCATTCCATTCCATTCCAATCCATTCCAATTCATTCCTTTCCAACTGGCAGGACGAAGCAGATTTCATTCCATTCCGGTCCATTACATTACATTACATTTCATTACATTCCAACTGGCAGGATGGAGCAGGAGGTTCCATTCCATTCCCCTCCATTGCATTCCATTCTATTCCATTCCATGCCATAACAATCCATTCCATTCCCACTGGCAGGAAGAAGCAGAACGTTCCACTCCATTCCTTTCCATTCCATTCCATTCCATTCCATTCCATTCCATTCCATTCCATGCCATTTCCTTCCATTCCATTCCATTCTCTTACATTCCAACAGGAAGGATGAAGCAGAAGGTTCCTTTCCATTTCATTCCATTCCATTTCATAACAATCCATTCCATTGCAACTGGCACGATGTAGCAGAAGGTTCCATTAAATTCCATTCCATTCCATTCCATTCCATTCCATTCCATTCCATTCCATTCCTTTCCATTCCTACTGGCAGGATGAAGCAGAAGGTTCCATTCCATTCATTCCATTCCATACCTTTGCATTCCAATCCAACTGGCAGTACGAAGGAGAACGTTCCAATCCATTCCATTCCATTCCATTCCATTCCATAACATTCCATTCCATTAAACCTGGCAAGATGAAGCAGAACGTTCCATTCCATTCAATTCCATTCCACGCCATTCCATTCCATTCCATTGCATTCCATTCCATTCCAACTGGCACGATGAAGCAGAAGATTCCATTCCATTCCATTCCATTCCATTTCATTCCAACTGGCAGGATGAAGCAGAAGGTTCCATTGCATTCCATTCCATTCTATTCCATTCCTTTCCACACTATTCCATTACAACTAGCAGGACGAAGCAGAAGTTTCCATTCCATTCTCCTCCACTCCATTCCGTTTCATTCCACTGGCACGATGAAGCCGAAGCTTCCATTCCATTCCATTCAAGTACATAACATTCCATTGCACTACAACTGGCAGGATGAATCAGAACGTTCCATTCCATTCAATTCCATTTCACTCCTTTCCATTCCATTCCAACTGGCACGATGAAGCAGAAAGTTCCATTCCATTCCATTCCATTCCATTCCATTCCATTCCATTCCAACTGGCAGTACGAATAAGAAGGTTCCATTCCACTACATTCCATTCCATTCCATAACATTGCATTCCATTACAACTGGCAGGATGAAGCAGAACGTTTCATTCCATGCAATTCCACTCCACGCAATTCCATTCCATTCCCATTCCATTCCATTCCATTCCATTCCATTCCATTCCATTCCAATCCATTCCAATTCATTCCTTTCCAACTGGCAGGATGAAGCAGAAGGTTTCAATCCATTCCATTACATTACATTACATTACATTCCAACTGGCACGATGAAGCAGAAAGTTCCATTTCATTCCATTCCATTCCATTCCATTCCACTCCATTCCATTCCATTCCATTCCATTCCATTCCATTCCATTCCATTCCACTCCATTCCATTCCATTCCATTCCATTCCATTCAACCTGGCAGTACGTAGCAGAAGGTTCCATTCCACTACATTCCATTCCATTCCATAACATTACATTCCATTACAACTGGCAGGATGAAGCAGAACGTTCCATTCCATTCAATTCCATTCGACGCAATTCCATTCCATTCGATTCCATTCCATTCCTTTCCAATCCTTTCCAATTCATTCCTTTTCCAACTGGCATGACGAAGCAGAAGGTTTCATTCCATTCCTTTCCATTCCATTCCATTCCATTCCATTCCATTCCATTCCATTCCATTCCATTCCAACTTGCTGGATGGAGCAGGAGGTTCCATTCCATTCCCCTCCATTGCATTCCATTCTATTCCATTCTATTCCATTCCATGCCATAACAATCCATTCCATTCCCACTGGCAGGAAGAAGCAGAACGTTCCACTCCATTCCTTTCCATTCCATTCCATTCCATTCCATTCCATTCCATTCCATTCCATTCCATACCAATCCATTTCAACAGGCAGCATGAAGCAGAAGGTTCCATTCCATTCCACTGCATTCCATTCAATTCCAACTGGCAGGATAAAGAAGAAGGTCCCATTCCACTCCATCAATTCCATTCCATTCCATTGCATTCCATTCCATTCCATTGCATTTCATTCCATTCCATTTCATTCCATTCCATTACTTTTCATTCCATACAATTCCAACTGGCAGGATGAAGCGTCAGTTTCCATTGTACTTCATTCCATGGCATTCCATTCTATTACATTCCAACAGGAAGGATGAAGCAGAAAGTTCCTTTCCATTCCATTTCATAACAATCCATTCCATTGCAACTGGCAGGATGAAGCAGAACGTTCGATTCCATCCGGATCCATTCCATTCCAGGTGGCAGGATGGAGCAAGAGGTTCCATTCCATTCCACTCCATTCCATTCCATTCCATTCTATTCCATTCTTTGCCATAACATTCCATTCCACTACAACTGGCATGGTGAAGCAGAACTTTCCTTTCCATTCCATTCCATTTCACTCCATTCCATTCCATTCCATTTCATTCCATTTCAATCCAACTAACAAAATGAAGCAGAAGGTTCCATTCCAATCCATTCCATTTCATTCCAACTGGAACAATGAAGCAGAATGTTCCATTCCATTCCATTCCATTCAATTCCATAACATTCCATTCCACTACAACTGGCAGGATGAATCAGAACTTTCCATTCCATTCCATTCCATTCCATGCGAGTCCATTGCATTCCACTACATTCCATTCCATTCCATAACATTGTATTCCATTACAACTGGCAGGATGAAGCAGAAAGTTCCATTCCATTCAATTCCATTCCATGACATTCCATTCCATTCCATTCCATTCTAACTGGCAGGACGAAGCAGAAGGTTCCATTCCATTCCATTCCATTCTATTCAATTCCATTCAATTCCAATACAAATAACAGGACGAAGCAGAAGTTTACGTTCCATTCCATTTCATTCCATTCCATTCCATTCCATTCCAACTGAAAGGATGAAAAGGAAGTTACCATTCCATTCAATTCCATTCGTTTCAATTTCATAAGATTCCATTCCATTACAATTGGAAGCATGAAGCAGAACGTTCCGTTCCATTCCATTCCATTCCATTCCATTCCATTCCATTCCATTCCATTCCATTCCATTGCATTCCATTACAACTGGCAGTACGAAGGAGAAGGTTACATTCCATTTCATTCTATTCCATTCCATAACATTCCGTTCCATTACAACTGGCAAGATGAAGCAGAACGTTCCACTCCATTCAATTCCATTCCATTCCACTCCATTCCATTCCATTCCAAATGGCACGATGAAGCAGAAGGTCCCATTCCATTCCATTCCTTTTCATTCAATTCCATAACATTCCGTTCCATTACAACTGGCAAGATGAAGCAGAACATTCCACTCCATTCAATTCCATTCCATTCCACTCCATTCCATTCCATTCCAACTGGCACGATGAAGCAGAAGGTTCTATTCCATTCCATTCCATTCCATTCCAACTGGCAGTACAAAGGAGAAGGTTCCATTGCATTACATTTCATTCCATTTCAATCCAACAAACAAAATGAAGCAGAAGGTTCCATTCCATTCCATTTCTTTCCAACTGGCACGATGAAGCAGAAGGTTCTATTCCATTCCATTCCATTCCATTGCATTCCATTCCAAATGGCAGTACAAAGGAGAAGATTCCATTGCATTCCATTTCATTCTATTTCAATCCAACTAACAAAATGAAGCAGAAGGTTCCATTCCATTCCATTCCATTCCATTCCATTCCATTCCGTTCCATTCCGTTCCACTGCATTCCATTCCATTGCAGTCCATTTCTTTCCATTTCTTTTCATTCCATACCATTCCAACTTGCAGGATGAAGCAGAATGTTCCATTGTATTTCATTCCATTCCATTACGTTCTATACCATTCCAACAGGAAGGGTGAAGCAGAAAGTTCCTTTCCATTCCAATCCTTTTCACTCCATTCAATTCCATTCCATTTCATTCCATGTCAATCCAACTAACGTAATTAAGCAGAAGGTTCCATTCCATTCCATTCCATTCCATTCCAACAGGAAGGTTTAAGCAGAAAGTTCCATTCCATTCCATTCCAACTGGCAGTACGAAGCAGAAGGTTCCAATGCATTCCACTCCATTCCTTTACATTGCATTCCATTACAAATCGCAGGATGAAGCAGAACGTTCCATTCCATTCAATTCAATTCCACACTGTTCCATTCCATTCCATTCCATTCCATTCCATTCCATTCCATTCCATTCCATTCCAAATGGCAGGAAGAAACAGAATGTTGCATTCAATTCCATTCCATTCCAACTGGCATGATGAAGCAGAAGGTTCCATTCCATTCCATTCCATTCGAACTGTCAGTTTGAAAGAGAAGTTTCCATTCCATTCCATTCCATTCCAATCCATTCTATTCCATTCCAACAGGAAGGATGAAGCAGAAAGTTCCTTTCCATTCCATTCCATTCCTTTCCATTCCACTACATTCCAACTGGCAGGATGAAGCAGAAGTTTTCATTCAATTCCATTCCATTACATAACATTCCATTTCATTCCAACAGGAATGATGAAGCAGAAGGTTCCATTGCATTCCATTCCATTCCATAGAATTTCATTAAATTCCCAATGGCAGGGTGATGCAGAAGGCTCCATTCCATTCCATTCCATTACTTTACATTCCAACTGGCAGAATGAAGCAGAAGGTTCCATTCCATTCATTCCGTTCCATTCCCATCCATTGCATTCTATTCCATTCCAACTGGAAGGATGAAGCTGAAAGTTCCATTCCATTCCATTCCATTCCATTCCATTCCATTCCATTCCATTGCATTCCATAAATTCCATTCCATTCCAACTGGAACGATGAATGAGAAGGTTTCATTCCATTCCATTCCATTCCTTTCCATTTTATTACAACTAGCAGGAGGAAGCAGAAGGTTCCATTCCATTCCATTCCATTCCATTCCATTCCATTCCATTCCATTCCATTCCATTCCTTCTCATTCCGTTTCATTCCATTCCATCCAACTGCCAGAATGAAGCAGAATGTTCCATTCCATTTCATTCCATTCCACTCCATTTCATTCCATTCCATTCCATTCCATTTCATTCCTACTGGCAGGATAAAGCAGAAGGTTTCATTCCATTCCATTCCAATTCATTCCTTTCCAACTGGCAGGATGAAGCAGAAGCTTTCATTCCATTCCATTCCATTACATTACATTACATTACATTACATTACAACTGGCAGGATGGAGCAGGAGGTTCCATTCCATTCCCCTCCATTGCATTCCATTCTATTCCATTCTATTCCATTCCATGCCATAACAATCCATTCCATTCCCACTGGCAGAAAGTAGCAGAACGTTCCACTCCATTCCTTTCCATTCCATTCCATTCCATTCCATTTCCTCCCATTCCATCCCATTCTCTTACATTCCAACAGGAAGGATGAAGCAGCAGGTTCCATTCCATTCCATTCCATTTCATTGCATTCAATTCCATTCCATTCCATTGCATTACATTACATTAGGATCACATTCCAACTGGCTGGATGAAGCACAAGGTTCTATCCAATCCATTCCATTCCATTCCATTCCATTCCATTCCATTCCATTCCATTCCACTCGAACTGGCAGCATGTAGCAGATTTGTCCATTCCATTCCATTCCATTCCATTCCATTCCATTCCATTCCATTACATTCCATTCCATTACATTCCATTCCAACTGGCAAGATGAAGCAGAAGGTCCCATTCCGTTCCATTCAATTTCAAAGCATTCCATTCCATTACAACTGGCAGGATGAAGCAGAACTTTCCATTCCATTCAATGTCATTCCACTCCATTCCATTCCATTCCAACTGGCACGATGAAGCAGAAGGTTCCATTCCATTCCGTTCTATTCCATTCCATTCCTTTCCACTCCACTCCATTCCATTCCATTCCATTCCAAAAGGAAGGGTGAAGCAGAAAGTTCCATTCCATTCCTTTGCATTCCATTCCATTCCATTCCATTCCATTCCATTCCATTCCATTCCATTCCATTCCAAACAGTCCATTCCATTCGAACTGGCAGGAGGAAGCAGAACATTCCATTCCATTCGATTCCATTCCATTCCAAATGGCAGGATGAAGCAGGAGGTTCCATTCCATTACAGTCCATTGCATTGCATTGCATTCCATTCCATTCTATTCCATTCCATGCCATAACATTCCATTCCATTACAACTGACAGGGTGAAGCAGAACTATCCTTTCCATTCCATTCACTCCATTGAATTCCATTCCATTTCAATCCATTTCAATGCAACTAACAAAATGAAGCAGAAGTTTGCATTCCATTCCATTCCATTTGATTCCATTCCTTTCCATTTGATTCCATTACAACCAGCAGGACGAAGCAGAAGGTTCCATTCCATTCCCCTCCACATCATCCCATTTCATTCCACTGGCACGATGAAGCTGAAGGTTCCATTCCATTCCATTCAAGTCCATAACATTCCATTGCACTACAACTGGCAGGATGAATCAGAACATTCCATTCCATTCAATTCCATTTCACTCCATTCCATTCCATTCCAACTGGCATGATGAAGGAGAAAGTTCCATTCCATTCCATTCCATTCCATTTCACTCTGTTCTATTCCATTCTATTCCATTCAAACTGGCAGTACGAAGCAGAAGATTCCATTCCACTACATTGCATTCCATTCCATAACATTGCATTCCGTTAAAACTGTCAGGATGAAGCAGAACTTTCCATTCCATTCAATTCCATTCCACGCAATTCCATTCCATTCCATTTCATTCCATTCCAATCCATTCCAATAAATTCCTTTCCAACTGTCAGGACGAAGCAGAAGGTTTCATTCCATTCCATTACATTTGAAATGGCAGGACGAAGCAGAAGGTTCCATTCCATTCCATTCCATTCCATTCCATTCCATTCCATTACATGACATTACATTCCAACTGGAACGATGAAGCAGAAAGTTAAATTTCATTCCATTCCATTCCAGTCCATTCCATTCTATTTCATTCCATTCCATTTCATTCCATTCAAACTGGCAGTACGAAGCAGAAGGTTCCATTCCACTACATTACATTCCATCCCATAACATTGCATTCCATTACAACTGGCAGGATGAAGCAGAACGTTCCATTCCATTCAATTCCATTCCACGCAATTCCATTCCATTCCATTCCATTCCATTCCATTCCATTCCATTCCATTCCATTCCAATCCATTCCAATTCATTCCTTTCCAACTGGCAGGACGAAGCAGAAGGTTTCATTCCATTCCATTCCATTACATTACATTACATTACATTACATTACAACTGGCAGGATGGAGCAGGAGGTTCCATTCCATTCCCCTCCATTGCATTCCATTCTATTCCATTCTATTCCATTCCATGCCATAACAATCCATTCCATTCCCACTGGCAGAAAGAAGCAGAACGTTCCACTCCATTCCTTTCCATTCCATTCCATTCCATTCCATTCCATTCCATTCCATTCGCCATTTCCTTCCATTCCATTCCATTCTCTTACATTCCAACAGGAAGGATGAAGCAGAAGGTTCCTTTCCATTTCATTCCATTCCATTTCATAACAATCCATTCCATTGCAACTGGCACGATGTAGCAGAAGGTTCCATTAAATTCCATTCCATTCCATTCCATTCCATTCCATTCCATTCCATTCCATTCCATTCCATTCCATTCCTTTCCATTCCTACTGGCAGGATGAAGCAGAAGGTTCCATTCCATTCATTCCATTCCATACCTTTGCATTCCAATCCAACTGGCAGTACGAAGGAGAACGTTCCAATCCATTCCATTCCATTCCATTCCATTCCATAACATTCCATTCCATTAAACCTGGCAAGATGAAGCAGAACGTTCCATTCCATTCAATTCCATTCCACGCCATTCCATTCCATTCCATTGCATTCCATTCCATTCCAACTGGCACGATGAAGCAGAAGATTCCATTCCATTCCATTCCATTTCATTCCAACTGGCAGGATGAAGCAGAAGGTTCCATTGCATTCCATTCCATTCTATTCCATTCCTTTCCACACTATTCCATTACAACTAACAGGACGAAGCAGAAGTTTCCATTCCATTCTCCTCCACTCCATTCCGTTTCATTCCACTGGCATGATGAAGCCGAAGCTTCCATTCCATTCCATTCAAGTACATAACATTCCATTGCACTACAACTGGCAGGATGAATCAGAACGTTCCATTCCATTCAATTCCATTTCACTCCTTTCCATTCCATTCCAACTGGCACGATGAAGCAGAAAGTTCCATTCCATTCCATTCCATTCCATTCCATTCCATTCCATTCCATTCCATTCCATTCCATTCCATTCCATTCCAACTGGCAGTACGAATAAGAAGGTTCCATTCCACTACATTCCATTCCATTCCATAACATTGCATTCCATTACAACTGGCAGGATGAAGCAGAACGTTTCATTCCATGCAATTCCACTCCACGCAATTCCATTCCATTCCCATTCCATTCCATTCCATTCCATTCCATTCCATTCCATTCCATTCCATTCCAATCCATTCCAATTCATTCCTTTCCAACTGGCAGGATGAAGCAGAAGGTTTCAATCCATTCCATTACATTACATTACATTACATTCCAACTGGCACGATGAAGCAGAAAGTTCCATTTCATTCCATTCCATTCCATTCCATTCCATTGCATTCCACTCCATTCCATTCCATTCCATTCCATCCCATTCAACCTGGCAGTACGTAGCAGAAGGTTCCATTCCACTACATTCCATTCCATTCCATAACATTACATTCCATTACAACTGGCAGGATGAATCAGAACGTTCCATTCCATTCAATTCCATTCGACGCAATTCCATTCCATTCGATTCCATTCCATTCCTTTCCAATCCTTTCCAATTCATTCCTTTTCCAACTGGCATGACGAAGCAGAAGGTTTCATTCCATTCCTTTCCATTCCATTCCATTCCATTCCATTCCATTCCATTCCATTCCATTCCATTCCATTCCATTCCAACTTGCTGGATGGAGCAGGAGGTTCCATTCCATTCCCCTCCATTGCATTCCATTCTATTCCATTCTATTCCATTCCATGCCATAACAATCCATTCCATTCCCACTGGCAGGAAGAAGCAGAACGTTCCACTCCATTCCTTTCCATTCCATTCCATTCCATTCCATTCCATTCCATTCCATTCCATTCCATTCCATTCCATTTCAACAGGCAGCATGAAGCAGAAGGTTCCATTCCATTCCATTGCATTCCATTCAATTCCAACTGGCAGGATAAAGAAGAAGGTCCCATTCCACTCCATCAATTCCATTCCATTCCATTGCATTCCATTCCATTCCATTCCATTGCATTTCATTCCATTCCATTTCATTCCATTCCATTTCTTTTCATTCCATACAATTCCAACTGGCAGGATGAAGCGTCAGTTTCCATTGTACTTCATTCCATGGCATTCCATTCTATTACATTCCAACAGGAAGGATGAAGCAGAAAGTTCCTTTCCATTCCATTTCATAACAATCCATTCCATTGCAACTGGCAGGATGAAGCAGAACGTTCGATTCCATCCGGATCCATTCCATTCCAGGTGGCAGGATGGAGCAAGAGGTTCCATTCCATTCCACTCCATTCCATTCCATTCCATTCTATTCCATTCTTTGCCATAACATTCCATTCCACTACAACTGGCATGGTGAAGCAGAACTTTCCTTTCCATTCCATTCCATTTCACTCCATTCCATTCCATTCCATTTCATTCCATTTCAATCCAACTAACAAAATGAAGCAGAAGGTTCCATTCCAATCCATTCCATTTCATTCCAACTGGAACAATGAAGCAGAATGTTCCATTCCATTCCATTCCATTCAATTCCATAACATTCCATTCCACTACAACTGGCAGGATGAATCAGAACTTTCCATTCCATTCCATTCCATTCCATGCGAGTCCATTGCATTCCACTACATTCCATTCCATTCCATAACATTGTATTCCATTACAACTGGCAGGATGAAGCAGAAAGTTCCATTCCATTCAATTCCATTCCATGACATTCCATTCCATTCCATTCCATTCTAACTGGCAGGACGAAGCAGAAGGTTCCATTCCATTCCATTCCATTCTATTCAATTCCATTCAATTCCAATACAAATAACAGGACGAAGCAGAAGTTTACGTTCCATTCCATTTCATTCCATTCCATTCCATTCCATTCCAACTGAAAGGATGAAACAGAAGTTTCCATTCCATTCAATTCCATTCGTTTCAATTTCATAAGATTCCATTCCATTACAACTGGCACGATGAAGCAGAAGTTTCCATTCCATTCCATTCCATTCCGTTCCATTCCATTCCATTCCATTCCATTCCATTGCATTCCATTACAACTGGCAGTACGAAGGAGAAGGTTACATTCCATTTCATTCTATTCCATTCCATAACATTCCGTTCCATTACAACTGGCAAGATGAAGCAGAACGTTCCACTCCATTCAATTCCATTCCATTCCACTCCATTCCATTCCATTCCAAATGGCACGATGAAGCAGAAGGTCCCATTCCATTCCATTCCTTTTCATTCAATTCCATAACATTCCGTTCCATTACAACTGGCAAGATGAAGCAGAACATTCCACTCCATTCAATTCCATTCCATTCCACTCCATTCCATTCCATTCCAACTGGCACGATGAAGCAGAAGGTTCTATTCCATTCCATTCCATTCCATTCCAACTGGCAGTACAAAGGAGAAGGTTCCATTGCATTACATTTCATTCCATTTCAATCCAACAAACAAAATGAAGCAGAAGGTTCCATTCCATTCCATTTCTTTCCAACTGGCACGATGAAGCAGAAGGTTCTATTCCATTCCATTCCATTCCATTGCATTCCATTCCAAATGGCAGTACAAAGGAGAAGATTCCATTGCATTCCATTTCATTCTATTTCAATCCAACTAACAAAATGAAGCAGAAGGTTCCATTCCATTCCATTCCATTCCATTCCATTCCGTTCCATTCCGTTCCACTGCATTCCATTCCATTGCAGTCCATTTCTTTCCATTTCTTTTCATTCCATACCATTCCAACTTGCAGGATGAAGCAGAATGTTCCATTGTATTTCATTCCATTCCATTACGTTCTATACCATTCCAACAGGAAGGGTGAAGCAGAAAGTTCCTTTCCATTCCAATCCTTTTCACTCCATTCAATTCCATTCCATTTCATTCCATGTCAATCCAACTAACGTAATTAAGCAGAAGGTTCCATTCCATTCCATTCCATTCCATTCCAACAGGAAGGTTTAAGCAGAAAGTTCCATTCCATTCCATTCCAACTGGCAGTACGAAGCAGAAGGTTCCAATGCATTCCACTCCATTCCTTTACATTGCATTCCATTACAAATCGCAGGATGAAGCAGAACGTTCCATTCCATTCAATTCAATTCCACACTGTTCCATTCCATTCCATTCCATTCCATTCCATTCCATTCCATTCCATTCCATTCCATTCCATTCCAAATGGCAGGAAGAAACAGAATGTTGCATTCAATTCCATTCCATTCCAACTGGCACGATGAAGCAGAAGGTTCCATTCCATTCCATTCCATTCGAACTGTCAGTTTGAAAGAGAAGTTTCCATTCCATTCCATTCCATTCCATTCCATTCCATTCCATTCTATTCCATTCCAACAGGAAGGATGAAGCAGAAAGTTCCTTTCCATTCCATTCCATTCCTTTCCATTCCACTACATTCCAACTGGCAGGATGAAGCAGAAGTTTTCATTCAATTCCATTCCATTACATAACATTCCATTTCATTCCAACAGGAATGATGAAGCAGAAGGTTCCATTGCATTCCATTCCATTCCATAGAATTTCATTAAATTCCCAATGGCAGGGTGATGCAGAAGGCTCCATTCCATTCCATTCCATTACTTTACATTCCAACTGGCAGAATGAAGCAGAAGGTTCCATTCCATTCATTCCGTTCCATTCCCATCCATTGCATTCTATTCCATTCCAACTGGAAGGATGAAGCTGAAAGTTCCATTCCATTCCATTCCATTCCATTCCATTCCATTCCATTCCATTCCATTCCATTCCATTGCATTCCATAAATTCCATTCCATTCCAACTGGAACGATGAATGAGAAGGTTTCATTCCATTCCATTCCATTCCTTTCCATTTTATTACAACTAGCAGGAGGAAGCAGAAGGTTCCATTCCATTCCATTCCATTCCATTCCATTGCATTCCATTCCATTCCATTCCATTCCATTCCACCTGAAAAGGCACGATGAAGCAGAAGGTGCCATTCCATTCCATTCCATTCTATTCCATTGCTTTCCATACGATTCCATTACAACTAGCAGGACGAAGCAGAAGGTTCCATTCCATTCCTCTCCACTCAATTCCGTTTCATTCCTCTGGCACGATGAAGCCGAAGCTTCCATTCCATTCCATTCAAGTACATAACATTCCATTGCACTACAACTGGCAGGATGAATCAGAACGTTCCATTCCATTCAATTCCATTTCACTCCATTCCATTCCATTCCAACTGCCACGATGAAGCAGAAAGTTCCATTCCATTCCATTCCATTCCATTCCATTCCATTCCATTCCATTCCATTCCATTCCATTCCATTCCATTCCATTCCAACTGGCAGTACGAAGCAGAAGGTTCCATTCCACTACATTCCATTCCATTCCATAACATTGCATTCCATTACAACTGGCAGGATGAAGCAGAACGTTTCATTCCATTCTATTCCATTCCACACAATTCCATTCCATTCGATTCCATTCCATTCCTTTCCAATCCATTCAAATTCATTCCTTTCCAACTGGCATGACGAAGCAGAAGGTTTCATTCCATTCCTTTCCATTCCATTCCATTCCATTCCATTCCATTCCATTCCAACTTGCAGGATGGAGCAGGAGGTTCCATTCCAGTCCCCTCCATTGTATTCCATTCTATTCCATTCTATTTCATTCCATGCCATAACAATCCATTCCATTCCCACTGGCAGGAAGAAGCAGAACGTTCCACTCCATTCCTTTCCATTCCATTCCATTCCATTCCATTCCATTCCATTCCATTCCATTCCATACCAATCCATTTCAACAGGCAGCATGAAGCAGAAGGTTCCATTCCATTCCATTGCATTCCATTCCATTCCAACTGGCATGATAAAGAAGAAGGTCCCATTCCACTCCATCAATTCCATTCCATTCCATTGCATTCCATTGCATCCCATTCCATTCCATTCCATTCCATTCTATTCCATTCCATTCCATTTCATTCCATTCCACTCCATCTGGAAGAATAAGGCAAAAGTTTCCATTCCATTCCATTCCATTCCATTCCATTTCTTTTCATTCCATACAATTCCAATTGGCAGGATGAAGCGTAAGTTTCCATTGTACTTCATTCCATGGCATTCCATTCTATTACATTCCAACAGGAAGGATGAAGCAGAAAGTTCCTTTCCATTCCATTTCATAACAATCCATTCCTTTGCAACTGGCAGGATGAAGCAGAACGTACAATTCCATCCAGCTCCAATCCATTCCAGCTGGCAGGATGGAGCAAGTGGTTCCATTCCATTCCACTCCATTCCATTCCATTCCATTCTATTCCATTCTTTGCCATAACATTCCATTCCACTACAACTGGCAGGGTGAAGCAGAAGTTTCCTTTCCATTCCATTCCATTTCATCCCATTTCAATCCAACTAACAAAATGAAGCAGAAGGTTCCATTACAATCCATTCCATTCCATTCCAACAGGAAGGTTTAAGCAGAAAGTTCCATTCCATTCCATTCCATTCCATTCCAACTGGCAGTACGAAGCAGAAGGTTCCAATGCATTCCACTCCATTCCATAACGTTGCATTCCATTACAAATCGCAGGATGAAGCAGAACGTTCCATTCAATTCAAGTCCTTTCTACACTGTTCCATTCCATTCCATTCCATTCCATTCCATTCCATTCCATTCCATTCCATTCCATTCCATTCCATTCCATTCCATTCCATTCCATTCCAAATGGCATGAAGAAGCAGAATGTTGCATTCAATTCCATTCCATGCCAACTGGCAGGATGAAGCAGAAGCTTCCATTCCAACCATTCCATTCCATTCCATTCCATTTCATTCCATTCCATTCCATTCCATTCCTTTCCATTCCATTCCATAAAAATCCATTCCATTCGAACTGGCAGGAGGAAGCAGAACATTCCATTCCATTCGATTCCATTCCATTCCAACTGGCAGTATGGAACAGGAGGTTACATTCCATTCCAGTGCATTGCATTGCATTGCATTCCATTCCATTCTATTCCATTTCATGCCATAACATTCCATTCCATTACAACTGACAGGGTGAAGCAGAACTATCCTTTCCATTCCATTCACTCCATTCAATTCCATTCCATTTCAATCCATTTCAATCCCACTAACAAAATGAAGCAGAAGTTTGCATTCCATTCCATTCCATTCGATTCCATTCCTTTCCATTAGATTCCATTACAACTAGCAGGACGAAGCAGAAGGTTCCATTCCATTCCATTCAAGTCCATAACATTCCATTGCATGCCATACAACTGGCAGGATGAATCAGAACGTTCCATTCCATTCAATTCCATTTCACTCCATTCCATTCCATTCCAATTGGCACGATGAAGCAGAAAGTTCCATTCCATTCCATTCCATTCCATTCCATTCATACTGGCAGTACAAAGCAGAAGGTTCCATTACACTACATTCCATTCCATTCCATAACATTGCATTCCATTACAACTGGCAGGAAGAAGCAGAACGTTACATTCCTTTCAATTCCATTCCACACCATTCCATTCCATTCCATTCCATTCCTTTCCAATCCATTCCAATTCATTCCTTTCCAACTGGCAGGATGAAGCAGAAGGTTTCAATCCATTCCATTCCATTCCATTCCATTCCAAATGGCAGGACGAAGCAGAAGGTTTCATTGCATTCCATTCCATTCCATTCCATTCCATTCCATTCCATTCTATTCCATTCCATTCCATTCCATTCCAACTGGCACGATGAAGCAGAAAGTTCCATTTCATTCCATTCCAATCCATTCCATTCCATTCCATTCCATTCCATTCCATTCCATTCCATTCAAACTGGCAGTACGAAGCAGAAGGTTCCATTCCACTACATTCCATTCCATTCCATAAGATTGCATTCCATTACAACTGGCAGGATGAAGCAGAACGTTCCTTTCCACTCAATTCCATTCCATTTCATTCCATTCCATTCCAATCCATTCCAATTCATTCCTTTCAAACTGGCAGGACGAAGCTGAAGGTTTCATTCCATTCCATTCAATTCCATTCCATTCCATTCCATTCCATTCCATTCCATTCCATTCCATTCCATTCCATTATATTACATTCCAACAGGCAGAATGGAGCAGGAGGTTCCATTCCATTCCCCTCCATTGCATTCCATTTTATTCCATTCTATTCCAATGCATGCCATAACAATCCATACGAATCGCACTGGCAGGAAGAGGCAGAACGTTCCAATCCATTCCTTTTCATTCCGTTCCCTTCCATTCCACTCCATTCCATTACATACCATTCCATTTCAACGGGAAGGAAGAAGCAGAAGGTGCCATTCGATTCCATTACATTCCAATCCAACTGGAAGGATAAAGAAGAAGGTCCCATTCCTCTCCTTCAATTCCATTCCATTCCATTCCATTCCATTCCATTCCATTCCATTCCATTCCATTCCATTCCATTCCATTCCATTCCATTCCATTCCACTCCATCTGGAAGAATAAGGCAAAAGTTTCCATTCCATTCCATTTCCTTGCGTTTCTTTTCATTCCCTACAATTCCAACTGGCAGGATGAAGTGGAAGATTCCATTGTACTTCATTCCATTCCATTCCATTCCATTCTATTACATTCCAACAGGAAGGATGAAGCAGAACTTTCCTTTCCATGCCATTCCATTTCACTCCATTCCATTCCATTCCATATCATTACATTTCAATCCAACTAGCAAAATGAAGGAGAAGGTTCCATTCCATTCCATTCCATTTCATTCCAACTGGAAGGATGAAGCAGAAGCTTCCATTCCATTCCATTCCATTCCATTACATTACATTCCATTCAATTCCATAACATTCCATTCCACTACAACTGGCAGGATGAATCAGAATGTTCCATTCCATTCCATTCCATTCCATTCCAGTCCAGTCCATTCCAGTCCAGTCCATTCCATTCCACTACATTCCATTCCATTCCATAACGTTGCATTCCATTAAAACTGGCAGGATGAAGCAGAACATTCCATTCCATTCAATTCCATTCCATGCCATTCCATTCCATTCCATTGCATTCCATTACAACTGGCAGTACAAAGCAGAAGGTTACTTTCCATTTCATTCTATTCCATTCCATTCAATAACATTCCATTCCATTCCATTCCATTCCATTCCATTCCATTCCATTCCATTCCATTCCATTCCATTCCATTCCATTCCATTCCAACTGGCACGATGAAGCAGAAGTTTCCATTCCATTCTATTCCATTCAATTCCATTCCAATACAAATAGCCGGACGAAGGAGAAGTTTCCATTCCACACCATTCCATTCCATTCCATTCTATTCCATTCCATTCCATTCCATTCCAAATGGCAGGATGAAGCAGAATGTTGCATTCAATTCCATTTCATGCTAACTGGCAGGATGAAGCAGAAGCTTCCATTCCATCCATTCCATTCCATTGCATTCCATTCCATTCCATTGCATTGCATTCCATTCCATTCTGATCCATTTCATTCCAAGTAGCAGAATGAAGCAGAAGGTTCCATTCCATTCCATTCCATTCCATTCCATTCCAACTGGCAGGATGAAGCAGAAGTTTCCATTCCATTCTATTCTATTCCAACTGGAAGGATGAATCACAAGTTTCTACTGTGTTCCATTCCATTCCATTCCATTCCATTCCATTCCATTCCATTCCATTCCATTCCATTCCAAATGGCATGAAGAAGCAGAATGTTGCATTCAATTCAATTCCATGCCAACTGGCAGGATTAAGCAGAAGCTTCCATTCCAACCATTCCATTCCATTGCATTCCATTCCATTCCATTCCATTCCATTCTGATCCATTTCATTCCAAGTAACAGAATGAAGCAGAAGGTTCCATTCCATTCCATTCCATTCCAACTAGCAGGACGAAGCAGAAGTTTCCATTCCATTCGATTCCATTCCATTCCATTCCTTTCCATTCCATTGCATTCGAACTGACTAGTGAAGCAGAAGGTCCTATTTCATCCCATTCCATTCCAATCCATTACATTGCATTGCAACTGCAGGATGAAGCAGAAGCTTGCATTCCATTCTATTTCATTTCATTCCACAACATTCCATTCCATTAAACTGGTAGGATGAAGTAGATGGTTCCATTCCTTTCCATTCCATTCCATTCCATTCCATTCCATTCCATTCCATTCCATTCCATTCCATTCCATTCCATAACATTCCATTCAATTACAACTGGCAGGATGAAGCAGAACGTTGCATTCCATTCCATTCGATTTCATTCCAACTAACAGAATGAAGCAGAAGGTTCCATTCCTTTCCATTCCAATACATTCCAATACATTCCAACTGGAAGTTTGAAAGAGAGGGTTCCATTCCATTCCTATCCATTCCATTCCATTCCATTCCATTCCATTCCATTCCATTCCATTCCATTCTATTCCATTCCATTCCTTTCCATTCCTCTCCATTGCAAATGGCAGGATGAAGCAGAAGGTTACATTCCATTCCATTATATTGCATTCCATTCCATTGCATTCCAACTGACTGGTGAAGCAGAAGGTTCCATTCCGTTACATTCCATTCCATTCCATTCCATTCCATTAAATTACATTACATTCGTAATGGCAGGATGAAGCAGAAGTTTCCATTCCATTCCATTCCAACTGGGAGGATGAAGCAGAAGTTTCAATTCCATTCAATTCCATTACATTCCAACTGGCAGGATAAAGCAGAATCTTCCATTCCATTCTATTTCATTCCGTTCCACCACATTCCATTGCATTAAACTGGCAGGAAAAGTAGAAGTTTCCATTCCTTTCCATTCCATTGCATTCCATTCCATTCCAAAGGGCAGGACGAAGCGGAACGTTCCATTCCATTCCATTCCATAACATTCCATTCAATTACAACTGGCAGGATGAAGCAGAAGTTTTCATTCCATTCCATTCCATTCCATAACATTCCATTTCATTTCAACAGGAATGATGAAGCAGAAGGTTCCATTCCATTCCATTCCATTCCATTCCATTCCATAGCATTTCATTAAATTGCAAATGGCAGGGTGAAGCAGAAGGCTCCATTTCATTACATTCCAACTGGCAGGATGAAGCAGAAGCTTGCATTCCCTTTAATTCCATTCCATTCCCATCCATTGCATTCTACTCCATTCCAACTGGAAGGATGAAGCAGAAAGTTCCATTCCATTCCATTCCATTCCAAAAGATTCTATTCCATTCCAACTGGCAGGACGAAGCAAAATGTTCCATTCCATTCCATTCCATTCCATAACATTCCATTCCATTACAAATAGGTGGAGGAAGCAGAAGGTTCCATTCCATTCCATTCCAACTGGCACGATAAATCAGAAGGTTCCATTCCATTCCATTCCATAACATTGCATTCCATTACAACTGGCAGGATGAAGCAGAACATTCCACTCCATTCAATCCCATTTCACGCCATTCCATTCCATTCCATTCCATTCCGTTCCATTCCATTCCAATCCATTCCAATCAATTCCATTCGAACTGGCACTATGAAGCAGAAGGTCCCATTCCATTCCATTCCATTCAATTTCATAACATTCCATTCCATTACAACTGGTAGGATGAAGCAGAACTTTCCCTTCCATTCAATGCCATTCCACTCCATTCCATTCCATTCCAACTGGCACGATGAAGCAGAAGTTTCCATTCCATTCCATTTCATTCCATTCCACTCCATCTGAAAGGATAAGGCAAAAGTTTCCATTCCATTCCTTTCCATTTCTTTTCGTGCCATACCGTTCCAACTGTCAGGAAGCAGTGGAAGATTCCATTCTATTCCATTCCATTCTATTCCATTCCAACAGGAAGGGTGAAGCAGAAAGTTCCATTCCATTCCATCCCATTCCTTCCATTGCATTGCATTCCATTCCATTCCATAACAATGCATTCCATTCCAACTGGCAGGATGAAGCAGAACGTTCCATTCCATTCCATTCCATTCCATTCCATTCCATTCCAATCCATTCCAGTTCATTCCTTTCCAACTGGCAGGACGAATCAGAAGGTTTCATTCCATTCCATTCCATTCCATTCCATTCCATTCCATTCCATTCCATTCCATTCCATTCCATTCCATTCCAACTGGCACGATGAAGCAGAAAGTACCATTTCATTCCATTCCATTCCAGTCCATTCCACTCCATTCCATTCCATTCCATTCAACATGGCAGTATGAAGCAGAAGGTTCCATTCCACTACATTCCATTCCATTCCATAACATTGAATTCCATTACAACTGGCAGGATTAAGCAGAACGTTCCATTCCATTCAATTCCATTCCACGCAATTCCATTCCATTCGATTCCATTCCATTCCTTTCCAATCCATTCAAATGCATTCCTTTCCAACTGGCATGACGAAGCAGAAGGTTTCATTCCATTCCTTTCCATTCCATTCCATTCCATTCCATTCCATTCCAACTTGCAGGATGGAGCAGGAGGTTCCATTCCATTCCCCTCCATTGTATTCCATTCTATTCCATTCTATTCCATTCCATGCCATAACAATCCATTCCATTCCCACTGGCAGGAAGAAGCAGAACGTTCCACTCCATTCCTTTCCATTCCATTCCATTCCATTCCATACCAATCCATTTCAACAGGCAGCATGAAGCAGAAGGTTCCATTCCATTCCATTGCATTCCATTCCATTCCAACTGGCATGATAAAGAAGAAGGTCCCATTCCACTCCATCAATTCCATTCCATTCCATTGCATTCCATTGCATCCCATTCCATTCCATTCCATTCCATTCCATTCCATTCCATTCTATTCCATTCCATTCCATTTCATTCCATTCCACTCCATCTGGAAGAATAAGGCAAAAGTTTCCATTCCATTCCATTCCATTCCATTCCATTCCATTCCATTCCATTCCATTCCATTCCATTTCTTTCCATTTCTTTTCATTCCATACAATTCCAATTGGCAGGATGAAGCGTAAGTTTCCATTGTACTTCATTCCATGGCATTCCATTCTATTACATTCCAACAGGAAGGATGAAGCAGAAAGTTCCTTTCCATTCCATTTTATAACAATCCATTCCTTTGCAACTGGCAGGATGAAGCAGAACGTTCAATTCCATCCAGTTCCAATCCATTCCAGCTGGCAGGATGGAGCAAGTGGTTCCATTCCATTCCACTCCATTCCATTCCATTCCATTCTATTCCATTCTTTGCCATAACATTCCATTCCACTACAACTGGCAGGGTGAAGCAGAAGTTTCCATTCCATTCCATTCCATTTCATTCCATTTCAATCCAACTAACAAAATGAAGCAGAAGGTTCCATTACAATCCATTCCATTCCATTCCAACAGGAAGGTTTTAGCAGAAGGTTCCATTCCATTCCATTCCAACTGGCAGTACGAAGCAGAAGGTTCCAATGCATTCCACTCCATTCCATAACGTTGCATTCCATTACAAATCGCAGGATGAAGCAGAACGTTCCATTCCATTCAAGTCCTTTCTACACTGTTCCATTCCATTCCATTCCATTCCATTCCATTCCATTCCATTCCATTCCATTCCATTCCATTAAATTACATTACATTCGAAATGGCAGGATGAAGCAGAAGTTTCCATTCCATTCCATTCCAACTGGGAGGATGAAGCAGAAGTTTCAATTCCATTCAATTCCATTACATTCCAACTGGCAGGATAAAGCAGAATCTTCCATTCCATTCTATTTCATTCCGTTCCACCACATTCCATTGCATTAAACTGGCAGGAAAAGTAGAAGTTTCCATTCCTTTCCATTCCATTGCATTCCATTCCATTCCAAAGGGCAGGACGAAGCGGAACGTTCCATTCCATTCCATTCCATAACATTCCATTCAATTACAACTGGCAGGATGAAGCAGAAGTTTTCATTCCATTCCATTCCATTCCATAACATTCCATTTCATTTCAACAGGAATGATGAAGCAGAAGGTTCTATTCCATTCCATTCCATTCCATTCCATAGCATTTCATTAAATTGCAAATGGCAGGGTGAAGCAGAAGGCTCCATTTCATTACATTCCAACTGGCAGGATGAAGCAGAAGCTTCCATTCCCTTTAATTCCATTCCATTCCCATCCATTGCATTCTACTCCATTCCAACTGGAAGGATGAAGCAGAAAGTTCCATTCCATTCCATTCCATTCCAAAAGATTCTATTCCATTCCAACTGGCAGGACGAAGCAAAATGTTCCATTCCATTCCATTCCATTCCATTCCATTACATTCCATTCCATTCCATTCCATTCCATTCCATTCCATTCCATTCCATAACATTCCATAACATTCCATTCCATTACAAATAGCTGGAGGAAGCAGAAGGTTCCATTCCATTCCATTCCAACTGGCACGAGAAATCAGAAGGTTCCATTCCATTCCATTCCGTAACATTGCATTCCATTACAACTGGCAGGATGAATCAGAACATTCCACTCCATTCAATCCCATTCCACGCCATTCCATTCCATTCCATTCCATTCCATTCCATTCCATTCCATTCCATTCCATTCCATTCCATTCCAATCCATTCCAATCAATTCCATTCGAACTGGTACTATGAAGCAGAAGGTCCCATTCCATTCCATTCCATTCAATTTCATAACATTCCATTCCATTACAACTGGCAGGATGAAGCAGAACTTTCCCTTCCATTCAATGCCATTCCACTCCATTCCATTCCATTCCAACTGGCACGATGAAGCAGAAGTTTCCATTCCATTCCATTTCATTCCATTCCACTCCATCTGAAAGGATAAGGCAAAAGTTTCCATTCCATTCCTTTCCATTCCATTCAAACTGGCAGTACCTAAGAAAGAAGGGTTTTCCACTTCCACATTCCATTCCATTCCAGAAGACTGTACATAATCAGTCAACTGGCAAGGATGGAAGATTCCATTCTCATCCATTGCATTCTTCCCATTCCAACTGGATGAATCAGAAATTTCCATTCCATTCAAAAGATTCCATTCCATTCCAACTGGCAGGACGAAGTAACATGTTCCATTCCATTCGATTCCATTACAAATTCCATTCATTCCCATTCCAGGAGGAAGCATTCCATTCCATTCCACTCCATTCCATTCCATTCCAACTGGCACGATGAAGCAGAAGGTTCCATTCCATTCCATTCCATAACATTGCATTCCATTACATTGGGCAGGATGAAGCAGAACGTTCCATTCCATTCAACTCGGCATCCTATCCATTCCATTCCATTCCGTTCCATTCCATTCCAATCCATTCCAATCAATTCCATTCCAACTGGCACGATGAAGCAGAAGGTCCCATTCCATTCCATTCCATTCCATTCCATTCAATTTCAGAACATTCCATTCCATTACAACTGGCAGGATGAAGCAGAACTTTCCATTGCATTCAATGCCATTCCACTCCATTCCATTCCATTCCAACTGGCACGATGAAGAAGAAAGTTCCATTCCGTTCCGTTCCATTCCATTCCATTCCATTCCATTCCATTCCATTCCATTCCAACAGGCAGGGTGAAGCAGAAAGTTCTATTCCATTCCTTTCCATTCCATTCCATTCCATTCCATTCTATTACATTCCAACAGGAAGGATGAAGCAGAACTTTCCTTTCCATGCCATTCCATTTCACTCCATTCCATTCCATTCCATTCCATATCATTACATTTCAATCCAACTAGCAAAATGAAGGAGAAGGTTCCATTCCATTCCATTCCATTTCATTCCAACTGGAAGGATGAAGCAGAAGCTTCCATTCCATTCCATTCCATTACATTCCATTCCATTCAATTCCATAACATTCCATTCCACTACAACTGGCAGGATGAATCAGAATGTTCCATTCCATTCCATTCCATTCCATTCCAGTCCAGTCCATTCCAGTCCAGTCCATTCCATTCCACTACATTCCATTCCATTCCATAACGTTGCATTCCATTAAAACTGGCAGGATGAAGCAGAACATTCCATTCCATTCCATTCCATTCCATTCCATTCCATTCCATTCCATTCCATTCCATTCCATTCCATTGCAACCCATTACAACTGGCAGTACGAAGGAGAAGGATACTTTCCATTTCATTCTATTCCATTCCATTCAATAACATTCCATTCCATTCCATTCCATTCCATTCCATTCCATTCCATTCCATTCCATTCCATTCCATTCCATTCCAACTGGCACGATGAAGCAGAAGTTTCCATTCCATTCTATTCCATTCAATTCCATTCCAATACAAATAGCCGGACGAAGGAGAAGTTTCCATTCCACACCATTCCATTCCATTCCATTCTATTCCATTCCATTCCATTCCATTCCAAATGGCAGGATGAAGCAGAATGTTGCATTCAATTCCATTTCATGCTAACTGGCAGGATGAAGCAGAAGCTTCCATTCCATCCATTCCATTCCATTGCATTCCATTCCATTCCATTCTTTGCCATAACATTCCATTCCACTACAACTGGCAGGGAGAAGCAGAAGATTCCTTTCCATTCCATTCCATTGCATTCCATTCCATTCAATCCAACTAACAAAATGAAGCAGAAGGTTCCATTACAATCCATTCCATTCCATTCCAACAGGAAGGTTTTAGCAGAAAGTTCCATTCCATTCCATTCCAACTGGCAGTACAAGAGAGTTCCAGCATTCACTCCATTCCATAACATTGCATTCCATTACAAATGGCAGGATGAAGCAGAACGTTCCATTCCATTCAATTCCGTTCCACACCGTTCCATTCCATTCCATTCCATTCCATTCCATTCCATTCCATTCCATTCCATTCCATTCCATTCCATTCCATTCCAAATGGCATGAAGAAGCAGAATGTTGCATTCACTTCAATTCCATGCCAACTGGCAGGATTAAGCAGAAGCTTCCATTCCAACCATTCCATTCCATTGCATTCCATTCCATTCCATTCCATTCCATTCTGATCCATTTCATTCCAAGTAACAGAATGAAGCAGAAGGTTCCATTCCATTCCATTCCATTCCAACTAGCAGGACGAAGCAGAAGTTTCCATTCCATTCGATTCCATTCCATTCCATTCCTTTCCATTCCATTGCATTCGAACTGACTAGTGAAGCAGAAGGTCCTATTTCATCCCATTCCATTCCAATCCATTACATTGCATTGCAACTGCAGGATGAAGCAGAAGCTTGCATTCCATTCTATTTCATTTCATTCCACAACATTCCATTCCATTAAACTGGTAGGATGAAGTAGATGGTTCCATTCCTTTCCATTCCATTCCATTCCATTCCATTCCATTCCATTCCATTCCATTCCATTCCATTCCATTCCATTCCATAACATTCCATTCAATTACAACTGGCAGGATGAAGCAGAACGTTGCATTCCATTCCATTCGATTTCATTCCAACTAACAGAATGAAGCAGAAGGTTCCATTCCTTTCCATTCCAATACATTCCAATACATTCCAACTGGAAGTTTGAAAGAGAGGGTTCCATTCCATTCCTATCCATTCCATTCCATTCCATTCCATTCCATTCCATTCCATTCTATTCCATTCCATTCCTTTCCATTCCTCTCCATTGCAAATGGCAGGATGAAGCAGAAGGTTACATTCCATTCCATTATATTGCATTCCATTCCATTGCATTCCAACTGACTGGTGAAGCAGAAGGTTCCATTCCGTTGCATTCCATTCCATTCCATTCCATTCCATTCCATTCCATTCCATTCCATTAAATTACATTACATTCGTAATGGCAGGATGAAGCAGAAGTTTCCATTCCATTCCATTCCAACTGGGAGGATGAAGCAGAAGTTTCAATTCCATTCAATTCCATTACATTCCAACTGGCAGGATAAAGCAGAATCTTCCATTCCATTCTATTTCATTCCGTTCCACCACATTCCATTGCATTAAACTGGCAGGAAAAGTAGAAGTTTCCATTCCTTTCCATTCCATTGCATTCCATTCCATTCCAAAGGGCAGGACGAAGCGGAACGTTCCATTCCATTCCATTCCATTCCATAACATTCCATTCAATTACAACTGGCAGGATGAAGCAGAAGTTTTCATTCCATTCCATTCCATTCCATAACATTCCATTTCATTTCAACAGGAATGATGAAGCAGAAGGTTCCATTCCATTCCATTCCATTCCATTCCATTCCATAGCATTTCATTAAATTGCAAATGGCAGGGTGAAGCAGAAGGCTCCATTTCATTACATTCCAACTGGCAGGATGAAGCAGAAGCTTGCATTCCCTTTAATTCCATTCCATTCCCATCCATTGCATTCTACTCCATTCCAACTGGAAGGATGAAGCAGAAAGTTCCATTCCATTCCATTCCATTCCAAAAGATTCTATTCCATTCCAACTGGCAGGACGAAGCAAAATGTTCCATTCCATTCCATTCCATTCCATTCCATTCCATAACATTCCATTCCATTACAAATAGGTGGAGGAAGCAGAAGGTTCCATTCCATTCCATTCCAACTGGCACGATAAATCAGAAGGTTCCATTCCATTCCATTCCATAACATTGCATTCCATTACAACTGGCAGGATGAAGCAGAACATTCCACTCCATTCAATCCCATTTCACGCCATTCCATTCCATTCCATTCCATTCCGTTCCATTCCATTCCAATCCATTCCAATCAATTCCATTCGAACTGGCACTATGAAGCAGAAGGTCCCATTCCATTCCATTCCATTCAATTTCATAACATTCCATTCCATTACAACTGGTAGGATGAAGCAGAACTTTCCCTTCCATTCAATGCCATTCCACTCCATTCCATTCCATTCCAACTGGCACGATGAAGCAGAAGTTTCCATTCCATTCCATTTCATTCCATTCCACTCCATCTGAAAGGATAAGGCAAAAGTTTCCATTCCATTCCTTTCCATTTCTTTTCGTGCCATACCGTTCCAACTGTCAGGAAGCAGTGGAAGATTCCATTCTATTCCATTCCATTCTATTCCATTCCAACAGGAAGGGTGAAGCAGAAAGTTCCATTCCATTCCATCCCATTCCTTCCATTGCATTGCATTCCATTCCATTCCATAACAATGCATTCCATTCCAACTGGCAGGATGAAGCAGAACGTTCCATTCCATTCCATTCCATTCCATTCCATTCCATTCCATTCCATTCCATTCCATTCCATTCCAATCCATTCCAATTCATTCCTTTCCAACTGGCAGGACGAAGCAGAAGGTTTCATTCCATTCCATTCCATTCCATTCCATTCCATTCCATTCCATTCCATTCCATTCCATTCCAACTGGCACGATGAAGCAGAAAGTACCATTTCATTCCATTCCATTCCAGTCCATTCCACTCCATTCCATTCCATTCCATTCAACATGGCAGTATGAAGCAGAAGGTTCCATTCCACTACATTCCATTCCATTCCATAACATTGAATTCCATTACAACTGGCAGGATTAAGCAGAACGTTCCATTCCATTCAATTCCATTCCACGCAATTCCATTCCATTCGATTCCATTCCATTCCTTTCCAATCCATTCAAATGCATTCCTTTCCAACTGGCATGACGAAGCAGAAGGTTTCATTCCATTCCTTTCCATTCCATTCCATTCCATTCCATTCCATTCCATTCCATTCCATTCCATTCCATTACAACTGGCAGGATGGAGCAGGAGGTTCCATTCCATTCCCCTCCATTGCATTCCATTCTATTCCATTCTATTCCATTCCATGCCATAACAATCCATTCCATTCCCACTGGCAGGAAGAAGCAGAACGTTCCACTCCATTCCTTTCCATTCCATTCCATTCCATTCCATACCAATCCATTTCAACAGGCAGCATGAAGCAGAAGGTTCCATTCCATTCCATTGCATTCCATTCCATTCCAACTGGCATGATAAAGAAGAAGGTCCCATTCCACTCCATCAATTCCATTCCATTCCATTGCATTCCATTGCATCCCATTCCATTCCATTCCATTCCATTCCATTCCATTCTATTCCATTCCATTCCATTTCATTCCATTCCACTCCATCTGGAAGAATAAGGCAAAAGTTTCCATTCCATTCCATTCCATTCCATTCCATTCCATTCCATTCCATTCCATTCCATTCCATTTCTTTCCATTTCTTTTCATTCCATACAATTCCAATTGGCAGGATGAAGCGTAAGTTTCCATTGTACTTCATTCCATGGCATTCCATTCTATTACATTCCAACAGGAATGATGAAGCAGAAAGTTCCTTTCCATTCCATTTTATAACAATCCATTCCTTTGCAACTGGCAGGATGAAGCAGAACGTTCAATTCCATCCAGTTCCAATCCATTCCAGCTGGCAGGATGGAGCAAGTGGTTCCATTCCATTCCACTCCATTCCATTCCATTCCATTCTATTCCATTCTTTGCCATAACATTCCATTCCACTACAACTGGCAGGGTGAAGCAGAAGTTTCCATTCCATTCCATTCCATTTCATTCCATTTGAATCCAACTAACAAAATGAAGCAGAAGGTTCCATTACAATCCATTCCATTCCATTCCAACAGGAAGGTTTTAGCAGAAAGTTCCATTCCATTCCATTCCATTCCATTCCATTCCAACTGGCAGTACGAAGCAGAAGGTTCCAATGCATTCCACTCCATTCCATAACGTTGCATTCCATTACAAATCGCAGGATGAAGCAGAACGTTCCATTCCATTCAAGTCCTTTCTACACTGTTCCATTCCATTCCATTCCATTCCATTCCATTCCATTCCATTCCATTCCATTCCATTCCATTCCATTCCATTCCAAATGGCATGAAGAAGCAGAATGTTGCATTCAATTCCATTCCATGCCAACTGGCAGGATGAAGCAGAAGCTTCCATTCCAACCATTCCATTCCATTGCATTCCATTCCATTCCATTCCATTCTGATCCATTTCATTCCAAGTAACAGAATGAAGCAGAAGGTTCCATTCCATTCCATTCCATTCCAACTAGCAGGACGAAGCAGAAGTTTCCATTCCATTCGATTCCATTCCATTCCATTCCTTTCCATTCCATTGCATTCGAACTGACTAGTGAAGCAGAAGGTCCTATTTCATCCCATTCCATTCCAATCCATTACATTGCATTGCAACTGCAGGATGAAGCAGAAGCTTGCATTCCATTCTATTTCATTTCATTCCACAACATTCCATTCCATTAAACTGGTAGGATGAAGTAGATGGTTCCATTCCTTTCCATTCCATTCCATTCCATTCCATTCCATTCCATTCCATTCCATAACATTCCATTCAATTACAACTGGCAGGATGAAGCAGAACGTTGCATTCCATTCCATTCGATTTCATTCCAAGTAACAGAATGAAGCAGAAGGTTCCATTCCTTTCCATTCCAATACATTCCAATACATTCCAACTGGAAGTTTGAAAGAGAGGGTTCCATTCCATTCCTATCCATTCCATTCCATTCCATTCCATTCCATTCCATTCCATTCCATTCCATTCCATTCCATTCCATTCCATTCCTTTCCATTCCTCTCCATTGCAAATGGCAGGATGAAGCAGAAGGTTACATTCCATTCCATTATATTGCATTCCATTCCATTGCATTCCAACTGACTGGTGAAGCAGAAGGTTCCATTCCGTTGCATTCCATTCCATTCCATTCCATTCCATTAAATTACATTACATTCGAAATGGCAGGATGAAGCAGAAGTTTCCATTCCATTCCATTCCAACTGGGAGGATGAAGCAGAAGTTTCAATTCCATTCAATTCCATTACATTCCAACTGGCAGGATAAAGCAGAATCTTCCATTCCATTCTATTTCATTCCGTTCCACCACATTCCATTGCATTAAACTGGCAGGAAAAGTAGAAGTTTCCATTCCTTTCCATTCCATTGCATTCCATTCCATTCCAAAGGGCAGGACGAAGCGGAACGTTCCATTCCATTCCATTCCATAACATTCCATTCAATTACAACTGGCAGGATGAAGCAGAAGTTTTCATTCCATTCCATTCCATTCCATAACATTCCATTTCATTTCAACAGGAATGATGAAGCAGAAGGTTCCATTCCATTCCATTCCATTCCATTCCATAGCATTTCATTAAATTGCAAATGGCAGGGTGAAGCAGAAGGCTCCATTTCATTACATTCCAACTGGCAGGATGAAGCAGAAGCTTCCATTCCCTTTAATTCCATTCCATTCCCATCCATTGCATTCTACTCCATTCCAACTGGAAGGATGAAGCAGAAAGTTCCATTCCATTCCATTCCATTCCAAAAGATTCTATTCCATTCCAACTGGCAGGACGAAGCAAAATGTTCCATTCCATTCCATTCCATTCCATTCCATTCCATTCCATTCCATTCCATAACATTCCATTCCATTACAAATAGCTGGAGGAAGCAGAAGGTTCCATTCCATTCCATTCCAACTGGCACGATAAATCAGAAGGTTCCATTCCATTCCATTCCATAACATTGCATTCCATTACAACTGGCAGGATGAAGCAGAACATTCCACTCCATTCAATCCCATTCCACGCCATTCCATTCCATTCCATTCCATTCCATTCCATTCCATTCCATTCCATTCCATTCCATTCCATTCCATTCCAATCCATTCCAATCAATTCCATTCGAACTGGCACTATGAAGCAGAAGGTCCCATTCCATTCAATTTCATAACATTCCATTCCATTACAACTGGCAGGATGAAGCAGAACTTTCCCTTCCATTCAATGCCATTCCACTCCATTCCATTCCATTCCAACTGGCACGATGAAGCAGAAGTTTCCATTCCATTCCATTTCATTCCATTCCACTCCATCTGAAAGGATAAGGCAAAAGTTTCCATTCCATTCCTTTCCATTTCTTTTCGTGCCATACCGTTCCAACTGTCAGGAAGCAGTGGAAGATTCCATTCTATTCCATTCCATTCTATTCCATTCCAACAGGAAGGGTGAAGCAGAAAGTTCCATTCCATTCCATCCCATTCCTTCCATTGCATTGCATTCCATTCCATTCCATAACAATGCATTCCATTCCAACTGGCAGGATGAAGCAGAACGTTCCATTCCATTCCATTCCATTCCATTCCATTCCATTCCATTCCATTCCAATCCATTCCAGTTCATTCCTTTCCAACTGGCAGGACGAATCAGAAGGTTTCATTCCATTCCATTCCATTCCATTCCATTCCATTCCATTCCATTCCATTCCATTCCAACTGGCACGATGAAGCAGAAAGTTCCATTTCATTCCATTCCATTCCAGTCCATTCCACTCCATTCCATTCCATTCCATTCAACATGGCAGTATGAAGCAGAAGGTTCCATTCCACTACATTCCATTCCATTCCATAACATTGAATTCCATTACAACTGGCAGGATTAAGCAGAACGTTCCATTCCATTCAATTCCATTCCACGCAATTCCATTCCATTCGATTCCATTCCATTCCTTTCCAATCCATTCAAATTCATTCCTTTCCAACTGGCATGACGAAGCAGAAGGTTTCATTCCATTCCTTTCCATTCCATTCCATTCCATTCCATTCCATTCCATTCCATTCCATTACAACTGGCAGGATGGAGCAGGAGGTTCCATTCCATTCCCCTCCATTGCATTCCATTCTATTCCATTCTATTCCATTCCATGCCATAACAATCCATTCCATTCCCACTGGCAGGAAGAAGCAGAACGTTCCACTCCATTCCTTTCCATTCCATTCCATTCCATTCCATACCAATCCATTTCAACAGGCAGCATGAAGCAGAAGGTTCCATTCCATTCCATTGCATTCCATTCCATTCCAACTGGCATGATAAAGAAGAAGGTCCCATTCCACTCCATCAATTCCATTCCATTCCATTGCATTCCATTGCATCCCATTCCATTCCATTCCATTCCATTCTATTCCATTTCATTCCATTTCATTCCATTCCACTCCATCTGGAAGAATAAGGCAAAAGTTTCCATTCCATTCCATTCCATTCCATTCCATTCCATTCCATTCCATTCCAGTCCATTCCAGTCCAGTCCATTCCATTCCACTACATTCCATTCTATTCCATAACATTGCATTTTATACTAACTGGCAGGACGAAGCAGAAGGTTCCATTCCATTCCATTCCAATCTATTCCATTCCATTCCATTCCATTGCATTCCAACAACTGGCAGGATGAAGCAGAAAGTTCCTTTCCATTCCATTTCATAACAATCCATTCCTTTGCAACTGGCAGGATGAAGCAGAACGTTCAATTCCATTCAGTTCCAATCCATTCCAGCTGGCAGGATGGAGCAAGTGGTTCCATTCCATTCCACTCCATTCCATTCCATTCCATTCTATTCCATTCTTTGCCATAACATTCCATTCCACTACAACTGGCAGGGTGAAGCAGAAGTTTCCTTTCCATTCCATTCCATTTCATTCCATTTCTATCCAACTAACAAAATGAAGCAGAAGGTTCCATTACAATCCATTCCATTCCATTCCAACAGGAAGGTTTAAGCAGAAAGTTCCATTCCATTCCATTCCATTCCATTCCATTCCAACTGGCAGTACGAAGCAGAAGGTTCCAATGCATTCCACTCCATTCCATAACGTTGCATTCCATTACAAATCGCAGGATGAAGCAGAACGTTCCATTCCATTCAAGTCCTTTCTACACTGTTCCATTCCATTCCATTCCATTCCATTCCATTCCATTCCATTCCATTCCATTCCATTCCATTCCATTCCATTCCATTCCATTCCAAATGGCATGAAGAAGCAGAATGTTGCATTCAATTCCATTCCATGCCAACTGGCAGGATGAAGCAGAAGCTTCCATTCCAACCATTCCATTCCATTGCATTCCATTCCATTCCATTCCATTCCATTCTGATCCATTTCATTCCAAGTAACAGAATGAAGCAGAAGGTTCCATTCCATTCCATTCCATTCCAACTAGCAGGACGAAGCAGAAGTTTCCATTCCATTCGATTCCATTCCATTCCATTCCTTTCCATTCCATTGCATTCGAACTGACTAGTGAAGCAGAAGGTCCTATTTCATCCCATTCCATTCCAATCCATTACATTGCATTGCAACTGCAGGATGAAGCAGAAGCTTGCATTCCATTCTATTTCATTTCATTCCACAACATTCCATTCCATTAAACTGGTAGGATGAAGTAGATGGTTCCATTCCTTTCCATTCCATTCCATTCCATTCCATTCCATTCCATTCCATTCCATTCCATAACATTCCATTCAATTACAACTGGCAGGATGAAGCAGAACGTTGCATTCCATTCCATTCGATTTCATTCCAACTAACAGAATGAAGCAGAAGGTTCCATTCCTTTCCATTCCAATACATTCCAATACATTCCAACTGGAAGTTTGAAAGAGAGGGTTCCATTCCATTCCTATCCATTCCATTCCATTCCATTTCATTCCATTCCATTCTATTCCATTCCATTCCTTTCCATTCCTCTCCATTGCAAATGGCAGGATGAAGCAGAAGGTTACATTCCATTCCATTATATTGCATTCCATTCCATTGCATTCCAACTGACTGGTGAAGCAGAAGGTTCCATTCCGTTGCATTCCATTCCATTCCATTCCATTCCATTAAATTACATTACATTCGTAATGGCAGGATGAAGCAGAAGTTTCCATTCCATTCCATTCCAACTGGGAGGATGAAGCAGAAGTTTCAATTCCATTCAATTCCATTACATTCCAACTGGCAGGATAAAGCAGAATCTTCCATTCCATTCTATTTCATTCCGTTCCACCACATTCCATTGCATTAAACTGGCAGGAAAAGTAGAAGTTTCCATTCCTTTCCATTCCATTGCATTCCATTCCATTCCAAAGGGCAGGACGAAGCGGAACGTTCCATTCCATTCCATTCCATAACATTCCATTCAATTACAACTGGCAGGATGAAGCAGAAGTTTTCATTCCATTCCATTCCATTCCATAACATTCCATTTCATTTCAACAGGAATGATGAAGCAGAAGGTTCCATTCCATTCCATTCCATTCCATTCCATAGCATTTCATTAAATTGCAAATGGCAGGGTGAAGCAGAAGGCTCCATTTCATTACATTCCAACTGGCAGGATGAAGCAGAAGCTTCCATTCCCTTTAATTCCATTCCATTCCCATCCATTGCATTCTACTCCATTCCAACTGGAAGGATGAAGCAGAAAGTTCCATTCCATTCCATTCCATTCCAAAAGATTCTATTCCATTCCAACTGGCAGGACGAAGCAAAATGTTCCATTCCATTCCATTCCATTCCATTCCATTCCATTCCATTCCATTCCATAACATTCCATTCCATTACAAATAGGTGGAGGAAGCAGAAGGTTCCATTCCATTCCATTCCAACTGGCACGATAAATCAGAAGGTTCCATTCCATTCCATTCCATAACATTGCATTCCATTACAACTGGCAGGATGAAGCAGAACATTCCACTCCATTCAATCCCATTCCACGCCATTCCATTCCATTCCATTCCATTCCATTCCATTCCATTCCATTCCATTCCATTCCATTCCAATCCATTCCAATCAATTCCATTCGAACTGGTACTATGAAGCAGAAGGTCCCATTCCATTCCATTCCATTCAATTTCATAACATTCCATTCCATTACAACTGGCAGGATGAAGCAGAACTTTCCCTTCCATTCAATGCCATTCCACTCCATTCCATTCCATTCCAACTGGCACGATGAAGCAGAAGTTTCCATTCCATTCCATTTCATTCCATTCCACTCCATCTGAAAGGATAAGGCAAAAGTTTCCATTCCATTCCTTTCCATTTCTTTTCGTGCCATACCGTTCCAACTGTCAGGAAGCAGTGGAAGATTCCATTCTATTCCATTCCATTCTATTCCATTCCAACAGGAAGGGTGAAGCAGAAAGTTCCATTCCATTCCATCCCATTCCTTCCATTGCATTGCATTCCATTCCATTCCATAACAATGCATTCCATTCCAACTGGCAGGATGAAGCAGAACGTTCCATTCCATTCCATTCCATTCCATTCCATTCCATTCCATTCCATTCCATTCCATTCCATTCCATTCCAGTTCATTCCTTTCCAACTGGCAGGACGAATCAGAAGGTTTCATTCCATTCCATTCCATTCCATTCCATTCCATTCCATTCCATTCCATTCCAACTGGCACGATGAAGCAGAAAGTTCCATTTCATTCCATTCCATTCCAGTCCATTCCACTCCATTCCATTCCATTCCATTCAACATGGCAGTATGAAGCAGAAGGTTCCATTCCACTACATTCCATTCCATTCCATAACATTGCATTCCATTACAACTGGCAGGATAAAGCAGAACGTTCCATTCCATTCAATTCCATTCCACGCAATTCCATTCCATTCCATTCCATTCCATTCCATTCCAATCCATTCCAATTCATTCCTTTCCAACTGGCAGGACGAAGCAGAAGGTTTCATTCCATTCCATTCCATTCCATTCCATTCCATTCCATTCCATTCCATTCCATTACATTACATTACAACTGGCAGGATGGAGCAGGAGGTTCCATTCCATTCCCCTCCATTGCATTCCATTCTATTCCATTCTATTCCATTCCATGCCATAACAATCCATTCCACTCCCACTGGCAGGAAGAAGCAGAACGTTCCACTCCATTCCATTCCATTCCATTCCATTCCATTCCATTCCATTCCATTCCATTCCATTACAACTGGCAGGAGGCAGCAGGAGGTTCCATTCCATTCCATTCCATTCCATTCCATTCCATTCCATTCCATTCCATTCCATTACAATCCAACAGGCAGGAAGGAGCAGGAGGTTCCATTCCATACCAATCCATTCCATTCCATTATATTCCATTCTATTCCACTGCATGCCAGAACTAGCCAGACGAAGCGCACGGGCAGGAAGAGGCAGACCGTTCCAATCCAGTCCTTTTCCGTCCGTTCCAGTCCAGTCCACTCCCTTCCAGTACAGACCATGCCCGTTCAACGGGAAGGAAGAAGCAGTAGGTGCCATTTCATTCCATTCCACTCCATCTGGAAGGATAAGGCAAAAGTTTCCATTCCATTCCATTCCATTCCATTCCATTCCATTCCATTCCATTCCATTCCATTTCTTTCCATTTCTTTTCATTCCATACCATTCCAACTTTCAGGATGAAGCGGAAGCTTTCATTGTACTTCATTCCATTCCATTCCATTCCATTCTATTACATTCCAACAGGAAGGATGAAGCAGAACTTTCCTTTCCATTCCATTCCATTTCACTCCATTCCATTCCATTCCATATCATTCCATTTCAATCCAACTAGCAAAATGAAGCAGAAGGTTCCATTCCATTCCATTCCATTTCATTCCAACTGGAAGGATGAAGCAGATCGTTCCACTCCATTCTATTCCATTCCATTCCATTCCATTCAATTCCATAACATTCCATTCCACTACAACTGGCAGGATCAATCAGAACGTTCCATTCCATTCCATTCCATTCCATAACATTGCATTCCATTACAACTGGCAGGATGAAGCAGAACGTTCCATTCCATTCAATTCCATTCCATGCCATTCCATTCCATTCCATTGCATTCCATTCCAACTGGCAGTACGAAGGACAACGTTCCGTTCCATTCCATTCCATTCCATAACATTCCATTCCATTAAACCTGGCAAGATGAAGCAGAACTTTCCATTCCATTCCATTCCATTCCATTCCATTCCATTCCATTCCATTCTATTCCATTCCATTCCATTCCATTCCAAATGGCAGGATGAAGCAGAATGTTGCATTCAATTCCATTTCATGCTAACTGGCAGGATGAAGCAGAAGCTTCCATTCCATCCATTCCATTCCATTGCATTCCATTTCATTCCAAGTAGCAGAATGAAGCAGAAGGTTCCATTCCATTCCATTCCATTCCATTCCAACTGGCAGGATGAAGCAGAAGTTTCCATTCCATTCTATTCTATTCCAACTGGAAGGATGAATCACAAGTTTCTACTGTGTTCCATTCCATTCCATTCCATTCCATTCCATTCCATTCCATTCCATTCCATTCCATTCCAAATGGCATGAAGAAGCAGAATGTTGCATTCAATTCAATTCCATGCCAACTGGCAGGATGAAGCAGAAGCTTCCATTCCATCCATTCCATTCCATTGCATTCCATTCCATTCCATTGCATTGCATTCCATTCCATTCTGATCCATTTCATTCCAAGTAGCAGAATGAAGCAGAAGGTTCCATTCCATTCAAGTCCTTTCTACACTGTTCCATTCCATTCCATTCCATTCCATTCCATTCCATTCCATTCCATTCCATTCCATTCCATTCCATTCCATTCCATTCCATTCCAAATGGCATGAAGAAGCAGAATGTTGCATTCAATTCAATTCCATGCCAACTGGCAGGATGAAGCAGAAGCTTCCATTCCAACCATTCCATTCCATTGCATTCCATTCCATTCCATTCCATTCTGATCCATTTCATTCCAAGTAACAGAATGAAGCAGAAGGTTCCATTCCATTCCATTCCATTCCAACTAGCAGGACGAAGCAGAAGTTTCCATTCCATTCGATTCCATTCCATTCCATTCCTTTCCATTCCATTGCATTCGAACTGACTAGTGAAGCAGAAGGTCCTATTTCATCCCATTCCATTCCAATCCATTACATTGCATTGCAACTGCAGGATGAAGCAGAAGCTTGCATTCCATTCTATTTCATTTCATTCCACAACATTCCATTCCATTAAACTGGTAGGATGAAGTAGATGGTTCCATTCCTTTCCATTCCATTCCATTCCATTCCATTCCATTCCATTCCATTCCATTCCATTCTATTCCATTCCATAACATTCCATTCAATTACAACTGGCAGGATGAAGCAGAACGTTGCATTCCATTCCATTCGATTTCATTCCAACTAACAGAATGAAGCAGAAGGTTCCATTCCTTTCCATTCCAATACATTCCAATACATTCCAACTGGAAGTTTGAAAGAGAGGGTTCCATTCCATTCCTATCCATTCCATTCCATTCCATTTCATTCCATTCCATTCTATTCCATTCCATTCCTTTCCATTCCTCTCCATTGCAAATGGCAGGATGAAGCAGAAGGTTACATTCCATTCCATTATATTGCATTCCATTCCATTGCATTCCAACTGACTGGTGAAGCAGAAGGTTCCATTCCGTTGCATTCCATTCCATTCCATTCCATTCCATTAAATTACATTACATTCGAAATGGCAGGATGAAGCAGAAGTTTCCATTCCATTCCATTCCAACTGGGAGGATGAAGCAGAAGTTTCAATTCCATTCAATTCCATTACATTCCAACTGGCAGGATAAAGCAGAATCTTCCATTCCATTCTATTTCATTCCGTTCCACCACATTCCATTGCATTAAACTGGCAGGAAAAGTAGAAGTTTCCATTCCTTTCCATTCCATTGCATTCCATTCCATTCCAAAGGGCAGGACGAAGCGGAACGTTCCATTCCATTCCATTCCATAACATTCCATTCAATTACAACTGGCAGGATGAAGCAGAAGTTTTCATTCCATTCCATTCCATTCCATAACATTCCATTTCATTTCAACAGGAATGATGAAGCAGAAGGTTCCATTCCATTCCATTCCATTCCATTCCATAGCATTTCATTAAATTGCAAATGGCAGGGTGAAGCAGAAGGCTCCATTTCATTACATTCCAACTGGCAGGATGAAGCAGAAGCTTCCATTCCCTTTAATTCCATTCCATTCCCATCCATTGCATTCTACTCCATTCCAACTGGAAGGATGAAGCAGAAAGTTCCATTCCATTCCATTCCATTCCAAAAGATTCTATTCCATTCCAACTGGCAGGACGAAGCAAAATGTTCCATTCCATTCCATTCCATTCCATTCCATTCCATTCCATTCCATTCCATTCCATTCCATAACATTCCATTCCATTACAAATAGCTGGAGGAAGCAGAAGGTTCCATTCCATTCCATTCCAACTGGCACGATAAATCAGAAGGTTCCATTCCATTCCATTCCATAACATTGCATTCCATTACAACTGGCAGGATGAAGCAGAACATTCCACTCCATTCAATCCCATTCCACGCCATTCCATTCCATTCCATTCCATTCCATTCCATTCCATTCCATTCCATTCCATTCCATTCCATTCCAATCCATTCCAATCAATTCCATTCGAACTGGTACTATGAAGCAGAAGGTCCCATTCCATTCCATTCCATTCAATTTCATAACATTCCATTCCATTACAACTGGCAGGATGAAGCAGAACTTTCCCTTCCATTCAATGCCATTCCACTCCATTCCATTCCATTCCAACTGGCACGATGAAGCAGAAGTTTCCATTCCATTCCATTTCATTCCATTCCACTCCATCTGAAAGGATAAGGCAAAAGTTTCCATTCCATTCCTTTCCATTTCTTTTCGTGCCATACCGTTCCAACTGTCAGGAAGCAGTGGAAGATTCCATTCTATTCCATTCCATTCTATTCCATTCCAACAGGAAGGGTGAAGCAGAAAGTTCCATTCCATTCCATCCCATTCCTTCCATTGCATTGCATTCCATTCCATTCCATAACAATGCATTCCATTCCAACTGGCAGGATGAAGCAGAACGTTCCATTCCATTCCATTCCATTCCATTCCATTCCATTCCATTCCATTCCAATCCATTCCAGTTCATTCCTTTCCAACTGGCAGGACGAATCAGAAGGTTTCATTCCATTCCATTCCATTCCATTCCATTCCATTCCATTCCATTCCATTCCAACTGGCACGATGAAGCAGAAAGTTCCATTTCATTCCATTCCATTCCAGTCCATTCCACTCCATTCCATTCCATTCCATTCAACATGGCAGTATGAAGCAGAAGGTTCCATTCCACTACATTCCATTCCATTCCATAACATTGAATTCCATTACAACTGGCAGGATTAAGCAGAACGTTCCATTCCATTCAATTCCATTCCACGCAATTCCATTCCATTCGATTCCATTCCATTCCTTTCCAATCCATTCAAATTCATTCCTTTCCAACTGGCATGACGAAGCAGAAGGTTTCATTCCATTCCTTTCCATTCCATTCCATTCCATTCCATTCCATTCCATTCCATTCCATTCCATTACAACTGGCAGGATGGAGCAGGAGGTTCCATTCCATTCCCCTCCATTGCATTCCATTCTATTCCATTCTATTCCATTCCATGCCATAACAATCCATTCCATTCCCACTGGCAGGAAGAAGCAGAACGTTCCACTCCATTCCTTTCCATTCCATTCCATTCCATTCCATACCAATCCATTTCAACAGGCAGCATGAAGCAGAAGGTTCCATTCCATTCCATTGCATTCCATTCCATTCCAACTGGCATGATAAAGAAGAAGGTCCCATTCCACTCCATCAATTCCATTCCATTCCATTGCATTCCATTGCATCCCATTCCATTCCATTCCATTCCATTCTATTCCATTCCATTCCATTTCATTCCATTCCACTCCATCTGGAAGAATAAGGCAAAAGTTTCCATTCCATTCCATTCCATTCCATTCCATTCCATTCCATTCCATTCCATTCCATTCCAATCCATTCCATTCCATTCCATTTCTTTCCATTTCTTTTCATTCCATACAATTCCAATTGGCAGGATGAAGCGTAAGTTTCCATTGTACTTCATTCCATGGCATTCCATTCTATTACATTCCAACAGGAAGGATGAAGCAGAAAGTTCCTTTCCATTCCATTTCATAACAATCCATTCCTTTGCAACTGGCAGGATGAAGCAGAACGTTCAATTCCATCCAGTTCCAATCCATTCCAGCTGGCAGGATGGAGCAAGTGGTTCCATTCCATTCCACTCCATTCCATTCCATTCCATTCCATTCTATTCCATTCTTTGCCATAACATTCCATTCCACTACAACTGACAGGGTGAAGCAGAAGTTTCCTTTCCATTCCATTCCATTTCATTCCATTTCAATCCAACTAACAAAATGAAGCACAAGGTTCCATTACAATCCATTCCATTCCATTCCAACAGGAAGGTTTAAGCAGAAAGTTCCATTCCATTCCATTCCATTCCATTCCATTCCAACTGGCACTACTAAGCAGAAGGTTCCAATGCATTCCACTCCATTCCATAACGTTGCATTCCACTACAAATCGCAGGATGAAGCAGAACGTTCCATTCCATTCAAGTCCTTTCTACACTGTTCCATTCCATTCCATTCCATTCCATTCCATTCCATTCCATTCCATTCCATTCCATTCCATTCCAAATGGCATGAAGAAGCAGAATGTTGCATTCAATTCCATTCCATGCCAACTGGCAGGATGAAGCAGAAGCTTCCATTCCAACCATTCCATTCCATTCCATTCCATTCCATTCCATTCCATTCCATTCTGATCCATTTCATTCCAAGTAACAGAATGAAGCAGAAGGTTCCATTCCATTCCATTCCATTCCAACTAGCAGGACGAAGCAGAAGTTTCCATTCCATTCGATTCCATTCCATTCCATTCCTTTCCATTCCATTGCATTCGAACTGACTAGTGAAGCAGAAGGTCCTATTTCATCCCATTCCATTCCAATCCATTACATTGCATTGCAACTGCAGGATGAAGCAGAAGCTTGCATTCCATTCTATTTCATTTCATTCCACAACATTCCATTCCATTAAACTGGTAGGATGAAGTAGATGGTTCCATTCCTTTCCATTCCATTCCATTCCATTCCATTCCATTCCATTCCATTCCATTCCATTCCATTCCATAACATTCCATTCAATTACAACTGGCAGGATGAAGCAGAACGTTGCATTCCATTCCATTCGATTTCATTCCAACTAACAGAATGAAGCAGAAGGTTCCATTCCTTTCCATTCCAATACATTCCAATACATTCCAACTGGAAGTTTGAAAGAGAGGGTTCCATTCCATTCCTATCCATTCCATTCCATTCCATTCCATTCCATTCCATTCCATTCCATTCCATTCCATTCCTTTCCATTCCTCTCCATTGCAAATGGCAGGATGAAGCAGAAGGTTACATTCCATTCCATTATATTGCATTCCATTCCATTGCATTCCAACTGACTGGTGAAGCAGAAGGTTCCATTCCGTTGCATTCCATTCCATTCCATTCCATTCCATTCAATTCCATTCCATTAAATTACATTACATTCGAAATGGCAGGATGAAGCAGAAGTTTCCATTCCATTCCATTCCAACTGGGAGGATGAAGCAGAAGTTTCAATTCCATTCAATTCCATTACATTCCAACTGGCAGGATAAAGCAGAATCTTCCATTCCATTCTATTTCATTCCGTTCCACCACATTCCATTGCATTAAACTGGCAGGAAAAGTAGAAGTTTCCATTCCTTTCCATTCCATTGCATTCCATTCCATTCCAAAGGGCAGGACGAAGCGGAACGTTCCATTCCATTCCATTCCATAACATTCCATTCAATTACAACTGGCAGGATGAAGCAGAAGTTTTCATTCCATTCCATTCCATTCCATAACATTCCATTTCATTTCAACAGGAATGATGAAGCAGAAGGTTCCATTCCATTCCATTCCATTCCATTCCATAGCATTTCATTAAATTGCAAATGGCAGGGTGAAGCAGAAGGCTCCATTTCATTACATTCCAACTGGCAGGATGAAGCAGAAGCTTCCATTCCCTTTAATTCCATTCCATTCCCATCCATTGCATTCTACTCCATTCCAACTGGAAGGATGAAGCAGAAAGTTCCATTCCATTCCATTCCATTCCAAAAGATTCTATTCCATTCCAACTGGCAGGACGAAGCAAAATGTTCCATTCCATTCCATTCCATTCCATTCCATTCCATTCCATAACATTCCATTCCATTACAAATAGCTGGAGGAAGCAGAAGGTTCCATTCCATTCCATTCCAACTGGCACGATAAATCAGAAGGTTCCATTCCATTCCATTCCATAACATTGCATTCCATTACAACTGGCAGGATGAAGCAGAACATTCCACTCCATTCAATCCCATTCCACGCCATTCCATTCCATTCCATTCCATTCCATTCCATTCCATTCCATTCCATTCCAATCAATTCCATTCGAACTGGCACTATGAAGCAGAAGGTCCCATTCCATTCAATTTCATAACATTCCATTCCATTACAACTGGCAGGATGAAGCAGAACTTTCCCTTCCATTCAATGCCATTCCACTCCATTCCATTCCATTCCAACTGGCACGATGAAGCAGAAGTTTCCATTCCATTCCATTTCATTCCATTCCACTCCATCTGAAAGGATAAGGCAAAAGTTTCCATTCCATTCCTTTCCATTTCTTTTCGTGCCATACCGTTCCAACTGTCAGGAAGCAGTGGAAGATTCCATTCTATTCCATTCCATTCTATTCCATTCCAACAGGAAGGGTGAAGCAGAAAGTTCCATTCCATTCCATCCCATTCCTTCCATTGCATTGCATTCCATTCCATTCCATAACAATGCATTCCATTCCAACTGGCAGGATGAAGCAGAACGTTCCATTCCATTCCATTCCATTCCATTCCATTCCATTCCATTCCAATCCATTCCAGTTCATTCCTTTCCAACTGGCAGGACGAATCAGAAGGTTTCATTCCATTCCATTCCATTCCATTCCATTCCATTCCAACTGGCACGATGAAGCAGAAAGTTCCATTTCATTCCATTCCATTCCAGTCCATTCCACTCCATTCCATTCCATTCCATTCAACATGGCAGTATGAAGCAGAAGGTTCCATTCCACTACATTCCATTCCATTCCATAACATTGAATTCCATTACAACTGGCAGGATTAAGCAGAACGTTCCATTCCATTCAATTCCATTCCACGCAATTCCATTCCATTCGATTCCATTCCATTCCTTTCCAATCCATTCAAATTCATTCCTTTCCAACTGGCATGACGAAGCAGAAGGTTTCATTCCATTCCTTTCCATTCCATTCCATTCCATTCCATTCCATTCCATTCCATTCCATTCCATTCCATTCCATTACAACTGGCAGAATGCAGCAGGAGGTTCCATTCCATTCCCCTCCATTGCATTCCATTCTATTCCATTCTATTCCATTCCATGCCATAACAATCCATTCCATTCCCACTGGCAGGAAGAAGCAGAACGTTCCACTCCATTCCTTTCCATTCCATTCCATTCCATTCCATACCAATCCATTTCAACAGGCAGCATGAAGCAGAAGGTTCCATTCCATTCCATTGCATTCCATTCCATTCCAACTGGCATGATAAAGAAGAAGGTCCCATTCCACTCCATCAATTCCATTCCATTCCATTGCATTCCATTGCATCCCATTCCATTCCATTCCATTCCATTCTATTCCATTCCATTCCATTTCATTCCATTCCACTCCATCTGGAAGAATAAGGCAAAAGTTTCCATTCCATTCCATTCCATTCCATTCCATTCCATTCCATTCCATTCCATTCCATTCCATTCCATTTCTTTCCATTTCTTTTCATTCCATACAATTCCAATTGGCAGGATGAAGCGTAAGTTTCCATTGTACTTCATTCCATGGCATTCCATTCTATTACATTCCAACAGGAAGGATGAAGCAGAAAGTTCCTTTCCATTCCATTTCATAACAATCCATTCCTTTGCAACTGGCAGGATGAAGCAGAACGTTCAATTCCATCCAGTTCCAATCCATTCCAGCTGGCAGGATGGAGCAAGTGGTTCCATTCCATTCCACTCCATTCCATTCCATTCCATTCTATTCCATTCTTTGCCATAACATTCCATTCCACTACAACTGGCAGGGTGAAGCAGAAGTTTCCTTTCCATTCCATTCCATTTCATTCCATTTCTATCCAACTAACAAAATGAAGCAGAAGGTTCCATTACAATCCATTCCATTCCATTCCAACAGGAAGGTTTAAGCAGAAAGTTCCATTCCATTCCATTCCATTCCATTCCATTCCAACTGGCAGTACGAAGCAGAAGGTTCCAATGCATTCCACTCCATTCCATAACGTTGCATTCCACTACAAATCGCAGGATGAAGCAGAACGTTCCATTCCATTCAAGTCCTTTCTACACTGTTCCATTCCATTCCATTCCATTCCATTCCATTCCATTCCATTCCATTCCATTCCATTCCATTCCATTCCATTCCATTCCATTCCATTCCAAATGGCATGAAGAAGCAGAATGTTGCATTCAATTCCATTCCATGCCAACTGGCAGGATGAAGCAGAAGCTTCCATTCCAACCATTCCATTCCATTGCATTCCATTCCATTCCATTCCATTCTGATCCATTTCATTCCAAGTAACAGAATGAAGCAGAAGGTTCCATTCCATTCCATTCCATTCCAACTAGCAGGACGAAGCAGAAGTTTCCATTCCATTCGATTCCATTCCATTCCATTCCTTTCCATTCCATTGCATTCGAACTGACTAGTGAAGCAGAAGGTCCTATTTCATCCCATTCCATTCCAATCCATTACATTGCATTGCAACTGCAGGATGAAGCAGAAGCTTGCATTCCATTCTATTTCATTTCATTCCACAACATTCCATTCCATTAAACTGGTAGGATGAAGTAGATGGTTCCATTCCTTTCCATTCCATTCCATTCCATTCCATTCCATTCCATTCCATTCCATTCCATTCCATTCCATTCCATAACATTCCATTCAATTACAGCTGGCAGGATGAAGCAGAACGTTGCATTCCATTCCATTCGATTTCATTCCAACTAACAGAATGAAGCAGAAGGTTCCATTCCTTTCCATTCCAATACATTCCAATACATTCCAACTGGAAGTTTGAAAGAGAGGGTTCCATTCCATTCCTATCCATTCCATTCCATCACATTCCATTCCATTCCATTCCATTCCATTCCATTCCTTTCCATTCCTCTCCATTGCAAATGGCAGGATGAAGCAGAAGGTTACATTCCAATCCATTATATTGCATTCCATTCCATTGCATTCCAACTGACTGGTGAAGCAGAAGGTTCCATTCCGTTGCATTCCATTCCATTCCATTCCATTCCATTAAATTACATTTCATTCGAAATGGCAGGATGAAGCAGAAGTTTCCATTCCATTCCATTCCAACTGGGAGGATGAAGCAGAAGTTTCAATTCCATTCAATTCCATTACATTCCAACTGGCAGGATAAAGCAGAATCTTCCATTCCATTCTATTTCATTCCGTTCCACCACATTCCATTGCATTAAACTGGCAGGAAAAGTAGAAGTTTCCATTCCTTTCCATTCCATTGCATTCCATTCCATTCCAAAGGGCAGGACGAAGCGGAACGTTCCATTCCATTCCATTCCATAACATTCCATTCAATTACAACTGGCAGGATGAAGCAGAAGTTTTCATTCCATTCCATTCCATTCCATAACATTCCATTTCATTTCAACAGGAATGATGAAGCAGAAGGTTCCATTCCATTCCATTCCATTCCATTCCATTCCATTCCATAGCATTTCATTAAATTGCAAATGGCAGGGTGAAGCAGAAGGCTCCATTTCATTACATTCCAACTGGCAGGATGAAGCAGAAGCTTCCATTCCCTTTAATTCCATTCCATTCCCATCCATTGCATTCTACTCCATTCCAACTGGAAGGATGAAGCAGAAAGTTCCATTCCATTCCATTCCATTCCAAAAGATTCTATTCCATTCCAACTGGCAGGACGAAGCAAAATGTTCCATTCCATTCCATTCCATTCCATTCCATTCCATTCCATTCCATTCCATAACATTCCATTCCATTACAAATAGCTGGAGGAAGCAGAAGGTTCCATTCCATTCCATTCCAACTGGCACGATAAATCAGAAGGTTCCATTCCATTCCATTCCATAACATTGCATTCCATTACAACTGGCAGGATGAAGCAGAACATTCCACTCCATTCAATCCCATTTCACGCCATTCCATTCCATTCCGTTCCATTCCATTCCAATCCATTCCAATCAATTCCATTCGAACTGGCACTATGAAGCAGAAGGTCCCATTCCATTCAATTTCATAACATTGCATTCCATTACAACTGGCAGGATGAAGCAGAACTTTCCCTTCCATTCAATGCCATTCCACTCCATTCCATTGCATTCCAACTGGCACGATGAAGCAGAAGTTTCCATTCCATTCCATTTCATTCCATTCCACTCCATCTGAAAGGATAAGGCAAAAGTTTCCATTCCATTCCTTTCCATTTCTTTTCGTGCCATACCGTTCCAACTGTCAGGAAGCAGTGGAAGATTCCATTCTATTCCATTCCATTCTATTCCATTCCAACAGGAAGGGTGAAGCAGAAAGTTCCATTCCATTCCATCCCATTCCTTCCATTGCATTGCATTCCATTCCATTCCATAACAATGCATTCCATTCCAACTGTCAGGATGAAGCAGAACGTTCCATTCCATTCCATTCCATTCCATTCCATTCCATTCCATTCCAACTGGCAGGATGGTGCAGGAGGTTCCATTCCATTCCCGTCCATTGCATTCCATTCCATTCCATTCTATTCCATTCCATGCCATAACATTCCATTCCAGTACAACTGGCAGGGTGAAGCAGAACTTTCTTTCCATTCCATTCCATTCCATATAATTTCACTCCATTCAATTCCATTCCATTTCATTCCATTTCAATCCAACTAACATAATCAAGCAGAAGGTTCCATTCCATTCCATTCCATTAGATTCCATTCCTTTCCATTCCATTCCATTACAACTAGCAGGACGAAGCAGAAGGTTCCATTCCATTCCATTCAAGTCCACAACATTCCATTGCATGTCATACAACTGGCAGGATGAATCAGAACGTTTCATTCCAATCAATTCCAGTTCACTCCATTCCATTCCATTCCAACTGGCACGATGAAGCAGAAAGTTCCATTCCATTCCATTCCATTCCATTCCATTCCATTCCATTCCAACTTGCAGTACGAAGCAGTAGGTTCCATTCCACTACATTCCATTCCATTCCATAACATTGCATTCCATTACAACTGGCAGGATGAAGCAGAACGTTCCATTCCGTTCAATTCCATTCCACACAATTCCATTCCATTCCATTCCATTCCATTCCATTCCATTCCATTCCAATCCATTCCAATTCATTCCTTTCCAACTGGCAGGACGAAGCAGAAGGTTTTATTCCATTCCATTACATTCCATTACATTCCAACTGGCACGATGAAGCAGAAAGTTCCATTTCATTCCATTCCATTCCATTCCATTCCATTCCATTTCTTTCCTTTCCATTCCACTACATTCCAACTCGGAGGATGAACCAGAAATTTCCATTCAATTCCATTCCATTCCGTAACATTCCATTTCATTTCAGCAGGAATGATGAAGAAGAAGGTTCCATTCCATTCCATTCCATTCCATTCCATTCCATTCCATTCCATAGCATTTCATTCAATTGCAAATGGCAGGGTGAAGCAGGAGGTTCCATTCCATTCCATTCCATTACATTCCAATTGGCAGGATGAAGCAGAAGGTTCCATTCCCTTCAATTCCATTCCATTCTCATCCATTGCATTCTACTCCATTCCAACTGGAAGGATGAAGCAGAAATTTCCATTCCATTCAAAAGATTCCATTCCATTCCAACTGGCAGGACGAAGCAATATGTTCCATTCCATTCGATTCCATTACAAATAGCAGGAGGAAGCAGAAGATTCCAATCCATCCCATTCCATTCCATTCCAACTGGCACGATGAAGCAGAAGGTTCCATTCCATTCCATTCCATAACATTGCATTCCATTACATTGGGCAGGATGAAGCAGAACGTTCCATTCCATTCAATCCCATTCCACGCCATTCCATTCCATTCCATTCCGTTCCATTCCATTCCAATCCATTCCAATCAATTCCATTCCAACTGGCACGATGAAGCAGAAGGTCCCATTCCATTCCATTCCATTCCATTCAATTTCAGAACATTCCATTCCATTACAACTGGCAGGATGAAGCAGAACTTTCCATTGCATTCAATGCCATTCCACTCCATTCCATTCCATTCCAACTGGCACGATGAAGAAGAAAGTTCCATTCCGTTCCGTTCCATTCCATTCCATTCCATTCCATTCCATTCCATTCCATTCCATTCCAACAGGCAGGGTGAAGCAGAAAGTTCTATTCCATTCCTTTCCATTCCATTCCATTCCATTCCATTTCATTCCATTCCATTCCATTCCATTCCTTTCCATTCCATTCCATAAAAATCCATTCCATTCGAACTGGCAGGAGGAAGCAGAACATTCCATTCCATTCGATTCCATTCCATTCCAACTGGCAGTATGGAACAGGAGGTTACATTCCATTCCAGTGCATTGCATTGCATTGCATTCCATTCCATTCTATTCCATTTCATGCCATAACATTCCATTCCATTACAACTGACAGGGTGAAGCAGAACTATCCTTTCCATTCCATTCACTCCATTCAATTCCATTCCATTTCAATCCATTTCAATCCCACTAACAAAATGAAGCAGAAGTTTGCATTCCATTCCATTCCATTCGATTCCATTCCTTTCCATTAGATTCCATTACAACTAGCAGGACGAAGCAGAAGGTTCCATTCCATTCCATTCAAGTCCATAACATTCCATTACAGTTCATTCCATTGCATCCCACTCCAATCCAACTGCCAGAACGAAGCAGAAGGTTCCATTACACTACATTCAATTTCATTCCATAACCTTGCATTCCATTACAACTGGCAGGATGAAGCAGAACGTTCCATTCCATTCAATTCCATTCCACGCCATTCCATTCCATTCCAACTGGCACGATGTAGCAGAAGGTTAAATTCCATTCCATCCCATTCCATTGCTTTCCATTCCCACTGGCAGGGTGAAGCAGAAGTTTCCATTCCATTCCATTCCATTCCATTGAATTCCATTCCAACTGGCAGTACAAAGGAGAACGTTCCATTCCATTCCATTCCATTGCATAACATTCCATTCCATTAACCCTGGCAAGATGAAGCAGAACGTTCCATTCCATTCAATTGCATTCCATGCCATTCCATTGCATTCCATTCCATTCCATTCCGTTCCATTCCATTTCATTCCAACTGGCAGGATGAAGCAGAAGGTTCCTTACCATTCCATTCCATTCCTTCGATTCCATTCCATTCCAAACATTCCATTCCACTACAACTGGCAGGATAAAGCAGAACGTTCCATTCCACTCCATTCCATTGCATTTCATTTCATTCCAAGTCGGAGGTTGAGACGGAAGGTTGCATTCCATTCCATTGCATTCCATTCCATTACAACTGGCAGGATGAATCAGAAGTTTGCATTCCATTCCATTTAATTATTTTCCACAACATTCCATTCCGTTAAACTGATAGGATGAAGTAGAAGGTTCCATTCTTTTCCATTCCATTCCATTCCATTCAATTCTATTGAATTCCATTCCATTCCAAAGGGCAGAACGGAGTGGAAGATTCCATTCCGTTCCATTCCATTCCATTCCATAACAATCCATTCAATTACAACTGGCAGGATGAAGCAGAAAGTTCCATTCCATTCAATTTCATTCAATTTCTTTCCAACCAACAGAATGAAGCAGAAGCTTCCATTCCATTCCATTCCATTCCATTCCCTAATATTCCATTCAATTACAACTGGCAGGATGAAGCAGAAGTTTTCATTCCATTCCATTCCATTCCATAACATTCCATTTCATTTCAACAGGAATGATGAAGCAGAAGGTTCCATTCCATTCCATTCCATTCCATTCCATTCCATTCCAACTAACAGAATATATCAGAAGGATTCATTCCATTCCATTCCACTCCATTCAATTCCATTCCATTCCTTTCCATTCGAACTGGAAGTTTGAAAGAGAAGGTTCGATTCCATTACATTCCATTTCTTTCCATTCCTCTACATTCCAACTGACAGGATGAAGCAGAAGTTTCCGAACAATTCCATTCCATTCCATTCCATAACATGCCATTCCATTCCAACAGGAATGATGAAGCAGAAGGTTCCATTCCATTCCATTCCATTCCATTCCATTCCATTCCATTCCATTCCATTCCTTTCCATTCCACTACATTCCAACTCGGAGGATGAAGCAGAAGTTTTCATTCCATTCCATTCCATTCCATAACATTCCATTTCATTTCAACAGGAATGGTGAAGCAGAAGGTTCCATTCCACTCCATTCCATTCCATAGCATTTCATTAAATTGCCAATGGCAGGGTGAAGCAGAAGGTTCCATTCCATTCCATTCCAATTGGCAGGATGAAGCAGAAGGTTCCATTCCGTTTAATTCCATTCCATTCCCATCCATTGCATTCTACTTCATTCCAACTGGAAGGATGAAGCAGAAAGTTCCATTCCATTCCATTCCATTCCAAAACATTCCATTCCATTCCAACTGGCAGGACGAAGCAAAATGTTCCATTCCATTCCATTCCATTCCATTCCATTCCATTCCATTCCATTCCATTCCATTCCATTCCATATCATTCCATTCCATTCCATTCCATTCCATTCCATTCCATTCCATTCCATTCCATTACAAATAGCAGGAGGAGGCAGAAGGTTCCATTCCATTCCATAACATTGCATTCCATTACAACTGGCAGGATGAAGCAGAACGTTCCATTCCATTCAATCCCATTCCACTCCATTCCATTCCGTTCCATTCCATTCAAATCCATTCCAATCAATTCCATTCCAACTGGCACGATGAAGCAGAAGGTTCCATTCCATTCCATTCCGTTTCATTCCATTCCATTCCATACCATTCCATTCCATTCCATTCCATTCCATTCCAACAGGAAGGGTGAAGCAGAAAGTTCCATTCCATTCCATTCCATTCCATTCCATTCCATTCCATTCCATAACAATCCATTCCATTCGAACTGGCAGGAGGAAGCAGAACATTCCATTCCATTCGATTCCATTCCATTCCAACTGGCAGTATGGAACAGGAGGTTACATTCCATTCCAGTGCAGTGCATTGCATTCCATTCCATTCCATTCTATTCCATTCCATGCCATAACATTCCATTCCATTACAACTGGCAGGGTGAAGCAGAACTATACTTTCCATTCCATTCACTCCATTCAATTCCATTCCATTTCAATCCATTTCAATCCCACTAACAAAATGAAGCAGAAGTTTGCATTCCATTCCATTCCATTCGATTCCATTCCTTTCCATTCGATTCCATTACAACTAGCAGGACGAAGCAGAATGTTCCATTCCATTCCCCTCCACACCATTCCATTTCATTGCACTGGCTCGATGAAGCAGAAGGTTCCATTCCATTCCATTCAAGTCCATAACATTCCACTGCATGCCATACTACTGGCAGGATGAATCAGAACGTTCCATGCCATTCAATTCCATTTCACTCCATTCCATTCCATTCCAACTGGCACAATGAAGCAGAAAGTTCCATTCCATTCCATTCCATTCCATTCCATTCCATTCCATTCCATTCCATTCCATTCAAACTGGCAGTAGGAAGCAGAAGGTTCCATTACACTATGTTCCATTCCGTTCCATAACATTCCATTCCATTACAACTGGCAGGATGAAGCAGAACGTTCCATTCCATTCAATTCCATTCCATTCAATTCCATTCCACGCCATTCCATTCCATTCCATTCAATTCCATTCCATTCCATTCCAATCCATTCCAATTCATTCCTTTCCAATTGGCAGGACGGAGCAGAAGTTTTCAATCCATTCCATTCCATTCCATTACATTCCAAATGGCAGGATGAAGCAGAAGGTTCCATTGCATTCCATTCCATTCCATTCCATTCCATTCCATTCCATTCCATTCCATTCCATTCCATTCCATTCCAATCCATTCCATTCCATTCCATTCCATTCCATTCCATTCCATTCCAACTAGCAGTACGAAGGAGAAGGTTACATTCCATATCATTCTATTCCATTCCATTTCATAACATTCCATTCCATTACAACTGGCAAGATGAAACAGAACGTTCTACTCCATTCAATTCCATTCCACGCCATTCCATTCCGTTCCATTCCATTCCTTTCCATTCCGTTCCAATCCATTCAATTCCATTGAATTCCATTCCATTCCAAAGGGCAGGACGAAACGGAAGGTTCCATTCCATTCCATTCCATTCCATTCCATTCCATTCCATAACATTCCATTCAATTACAACTGGCAGGATGAAGCAGAAAGTTCCATTCAATTCAATTTCATTCCATTTCTTTCCAACCAAAAGAATGAAGGAGAACCTTCCATTCCATTCCATTCCATAACATTCGATTCAATTACAACTGACAGGATGAAGCAGAACGTTCCATTCTGTTCCATTTCATTCCATTCCATTCCATTCCATTTTATTCCAACTAACAGAATAAAGCAGAAGGTTCCATTCCATTCCATTCCGTTCCAATACATTACATTACATTCCAACTAGCAGGTTGAAACAAAAGGTACCATTCCATTCCATTCCATCCCATTCCATTCCATTCCATTCCCTTCCATTCCATTCCATTCCATTCCATTCCATTCCATTCCATTCCATTCGAACTGGCAGTTTGAAAGAGAAGGTTCCATTCAATTCCATTCCATTCCTTTCCATTCTATTCCATTCCATTCCATTTCTTTCCATTTCTTTTCATTCCATACCATTCCAACTTGCAGGATGAAGGGGAAGGTTCCATTGTATTTCCTTCCATTCCATTCCATTCTATTCCATTCCAACAGGAAGGGTGAAGCAGAAAGTTCCTTTCCATTCCATTCCATTCCATTTCATAACAATCCATTCCATTCCAACTGGCAGGATGAAGCAGAACGTTCCATTCCATTCGATTCCACTTCACTCCAACTGGCAGGATGGAGCAGGAGGTTCCATTCCATTCCACTCCATTGCATTCCATTTCATTCCATTCTATTCCATTCCATGCCATAACATTCCATTCCATTACAACTGGCAGGGTGAAGGAGAACTTTCCTTTCCATTCCATTGCATTTCACTCCATTCAATTCCATTCCATTCCATTTCATTCTAACTGGCACGATGAAGCAGAAGGTTCCATTCAATTCCATTCCATTCCATTCAATTCCATAACATGCCATTCCAATACAACTGGCAGGATGAATCAGAACGTTCCATTCCATTCAATTCCATTCCACTCCATTCCATTCCATTCCAACTGGCACGTTGAAGCAGAAGGCTCCATTCCATCCCATTCCATTCCATTCGATTCCGTTCCACTCCATTCCATTCCATTCCATTCCATTTCATTTCTTTCCAACTGGCAGGAAGAAGCAGAATGTTCCATTCCATTCCATTTCATTTCATTCCATTCCATTCCATTCCATTTCATTCCATTCCACCCCATCTGGAAGGATAAGGCAAAAGTATCCATTCCATTCCATTCCATTCCATTCCACTCCATTCCATTCCATTCCATTGCATTCCAACAGGAAGGGTGAAGCAGAAAGTTCCATTCCATTCTATTCCATTCCATTCCATAACATTCCATTCCATTACAACTGGCAAGATGAAGCAGAACGTTCAACTCCATTCAATTCCATTCCACGCCATTCCATTCCATTCCACTCCATTCCATTCCGTTCCAAATGGCACAATGAAGCAGAAGTTCCCATTCCATTCCATTCCATTCCATTCCATTCCATTCCATTCCATTCCATAACATTGCATTCCATTACAAATAGCAGGAGGAGGCAGAAGGTTCCATTCCATTCCATTCCATTCCATTCCATAACATTGCATTCCATTACAACTGGCAGGATGAAGCAGAACGTTCCATTCCATTCAATCCCATTCCACTCCATTCCATTCCGTTCCATTCCATTCCAATCCATTCCAATCAATTCCATTCCAACTGGCACGATGAAGTAGAAGGTTCCATTCCATTCCATTCCGTTTCATTCCATTCCATTCCATACCATTCCATTCCATTCCATTCCAACAGGAAGGGTGAAGCAGAAAGTTCCATTCCTTTCCATTCCATTCCATTCCATTCCATTCCATTCCATTCCATTCCATTCCATTCCATTCCATTCCATAACAATCCATTCCATTCGAACTGGCAGGAGGAAGCAGAACATTCCATTCCATTCGATTCCATTCCATTGCAACTGGCAGGATGGAGCAGGAGGTTCCATTCCATTCCAGTCCATTGCATTGCATTGCATTCCATTCCATTCTATTCCATTCCATGCCATAACATTCTATTCCATTACAACTGGCAGGGTGAAGCAGAACTATACTTTCCATTCCATTCACTCCATTCAATTCCATTCCATTTCAATCCATTTCAATCCCACTAACAAAATGAAGCAGAAGTTTGCATTCCATTCCATTCCATTCGATTCCATTCCTTTCCATTCGATTCCATTACAACTAGCAGGACGAAGCAGAATGTTCCATTCCATTCCCCTCCACACCATTCCATTTCATTGCACTGGCTCGATGAAGCAGAAGGTTCCATTCCATTCCTTTCAAGTCCATAACATTCCACTGCATGCCATACTACTGGCAGGATGAATCAGAACGTTCCATGCCATTCAATTCCATTTCACTCCATTCCATTCCATTCCAACTGGCACAATGAAGCAGAAAGTTCCATTCCATTCCATTCCATTCCATTCCATTCCATTCCATTCCATTCAAACTGGCAGTAGGAAGCAGAAGGTTCCATTACACTATGTTCCATTCCGTTCCATAACATTCCATTCCATTACAACTGGCAGGATGAAGCAGAACGTTCCATTCCATTCAATTCCATTCCATTCAATTCCATTCCACACCATTCCATTCCATTCCATTCAATTCCATTCCATTCCATTCCAATCCATTCCAATTCATTCCTTTCCAATTGGCAGGACGGAGCAGAAGTTTTCAATCCATTCCATTCCATTCCATTACATTCCAAATGGCAGGATGAAGCAGAAGGTTCCATTGCATTCCATTCCATTCCATTCCATTCCATTCCATTCCATTCCATTCCAATCCATTCCATTCCATTCCATTCCATTCCAACTAGCAGTACGAAGGAGAAGGTTACATTCCATTTCATTCTATTCCATTCCATTCCATAACATTCCATTCCATTACAACTGGCAAGATGAAACAGAACGTTCTACTCCATTCAATTCCATTCCACGCCATTCCATTCCGTTCCATTCCATTCCTTTCCATTCCGTTCCAATCCATTCAATTCCATTGAATTCCATTCCATTCCAAAGGGCAGGACGAAACGGAAGGTTCCATTCCATTCCATTCCATTCCATTCCATAACATTCCATTCAATTACAACTGGCAGGATGAAGCAGAAAGTTCCATTCAATTCAATTTCATTCCATTTCTTTCCAACCAAAAGAATGAAGGAGAACCTTCCATTCCATTCCATTCCATAACATTCGATTCAATTACAACTGACAGGATGAAGCAGAACGTTCCATTCTGTTCCATTTCATTCCATTCCATTCCATTCCATTTTATTCCAACTAACAGAATAAAGCAGAAGGTTCCATTCCATTCCATTCCGTTCCAATACATTACATTACATTCCAACTAGCAGGTTGAAACAGAAGGTACCATTCCATTCCATTCCATCCCATTCCATTCCATTCCATTCCATTCCATTCCATTCCATTCCATTCCATTCCATTCCATTCCATTCCATTCGAACTGGCAGTTTGAAAGAGAAGGTTCCATTCAATTCCATTCCATTCCTTTCCATTCTATTCCATTCCATTCCATTTCTTTCCATTTCTTTTCATTCCATACCATTCCAACTTGCAGGATGAAGGGGAAGGTTCCATTGTATTTCCTTCCATTCCATTCCATTCTATTCCATTCCAACAGGAAGGGTGAAGCAGAAAGTTCCTTTCCATTCCATTCCATTCCATTCCATTTCATAACAATCCATTCCATTCCAACTGGCAGGATGAAGCAGAACGTTCCATTCCATTCGATTCCACTTCACTCCAACTGGCAGGATGGAGCAGGAGGTTCCATTCCATTCCACTCCATTGCATTCCATTTCATTCCATTCCATTCCATTCTATTTTATAACAATCCATTCCATTCCAACTGGCAGGGTGAAGCAGAACTTTCCTTTCCATTCCATTCCATTTCACTCCATTCAGTTCCATTCCATTTCATTCCATTTCAGTCCAACTAACATAATGAAGCAGAAGGTTCCATTCCATTCCATTCCATTCAGTTCCATTCCATTTCATTCCATTTCAGTCCAACTAACATAATGAAGCAGAAGGTTCCATTCCATTCCATTCCATTTCATTCAGTTTCACTCCAACTGGCACAATAAAGCAGAAGGTTCCATTCCATTCCATTCAATTCCATAACATTCCATTCCACTACAACTGGCAGGATGAATCAGATCGTTCCATTCCATTCAATTCCATTCCACTCCATTCCATTCCATTCCAACTGGCACGATAAAGCAGAAGGCTCCATTCCATTCCAGGCCATTTCATTCCATTCTATTGCATTCCAACTGGGAGTACGAAGCAGAAGTTTCCATTCCACTACATTCCATTCCATTCCATTACATGGCATTCCATTACAACTGGCAGGAAGAAGCAGAATGTTCCATTCCATTCCATTTCATTCAATTCCATTCCATTCCATTCCATTCCATTCCATTCCATTCCATTCCATTCCAATCCATGCCAATTCATTCCTTTCCAACTGGCAGGATGAAGCAGAAGGTTTCCATCCATTCCATTCCATCCCATTACATTCCAAATGGCAGGATGAAGCAGAAGGTTCCATTCCATTCCATTCCATTCCATTCCATTCCATTCCATTCCATTCCATTCCATTGCATTCCAACAGGAAGGGTGAAGCAGAAAGTTCCATTCCATTCTATTCCATTCCATTCCATAACATTCCATTCCATTACAACTGGCAAGATGAAGCAGAACGTTCAACTCCATTCAATTCCATTCCACGCCATTCCATTCCTTTCCATTCCATTCCTTTCCATTCCGTTCCAATCCATTCAATTCCATTGCATTCCATTCCATTCCAAAGGGCAGGACGAAACGGAAGGTTCCATTCCATTCCATTCCATTCCATTCCATTCCATTCAATTACAACTGGCAGGATGAAGCAGAAAGTTCCATTCAATTCAATTTCATTCCATTTCTTTCCAACCAAAAGAATGAAGCAGAACCTTCCATTCCATTCCATTCCATAACATTGCATTCCATTACAACTGGCAAGATGAAGCAGAACGTTCAACTCCATTCAATTCCATGCCATTCCAGTCCAGTCCATTTTATTCCAACTAACAGAATAAAGCAGAAGGTTCCATTCCATTCCATTCCGTTCCAATACATTACATTACATTCCCAATGGCACGCTGAAGGAGAAGGTCCCATTCCATTCCATTCCATTCCATTCCATTCCATTCCATTCCACTCCATTCCATTCCATTCCATTCCATAACATTCCATTCCATTACAACTGCCAAGATGAAACAGAACGTTCCACTCCATTCAATTCCATTCCACGCCATTCCATTCCATTCCATTTCATTCCATTCCAACAGGAAGGGTGAAGCAGAAAGTTCCATTCCATTCCATTCCATTCTATTCCATTCCAACAGGAAGGGTGAAGCAGAAAGTTCCTTTCCATTCCATTCCATTCCATAACAATCCATTCCATTCGAACTGGCAGGAGGAAGCAGAACATTCCATTCCATTCCATTCAATTCCATTGCAACTGGCAGGATGGAGCAGGAGGTTCCATTCCATTCCAGTCCATTGCATTGCATTGCATTCCATTCCATTCTATTCCATTCCATGCCATAACATTCCATTCCATTACAACTGGCAGGGTGAAGCAGAACTATACTTTCCATTCCATTCACTCCATTCAATTCCATTCCATTTCAATCCATTTCAATCCCACTAACAAAATGAAGCAGAAGTTTGCATTCCATTCCATTCCATTCGATTCCATTCCTTTCCATTCGATTCCATTACAACTAGCAGGACGAAGCAGAATGTTCCATTCCATTCCCCTCCACACCATTCCATTTCATTGCACTGGCTCGATGAAGCAGAAGGTTCCATTCCATTCCATTCAAGTCCATAACATTCCACTGCATGCCATACTACTGGCAGGATGAATCAGAACGTTCCATGCCATTCAATTCCATTTCACTCCATTCCATTCCATTCCAACTGGCACAATGAAGCAGAAAGTTCCATTCCATTCCATTCCATTCCATTCCATTCCATTCCATTGCATTCCATTCCATTCCATTCAAACTGGCAGTAGGAAGCAGAAGGTTCCATTACACTATGTTCCATTCCGTTCCATAACATTCCATTCCATTACAACTGGCAGGATGAAGCAGAACGTTCCATTCCATTCAATTCCATTCCATTCAATTCCATTCCACGCCATTCCATTCCATTCCATTCAATTCCATTCCATTCCATTCCAATCCATTCCAATTCATTCCTTTCCAATTGGCAGGACGGAGCAGAAGTTTTCAATCCATTCCATTCCATTCCATTACATTCCAAATGGCAGGATGAAGCAGAAGGTTCCATTCCATTCCATTCCATTCCATTCCATTCCATTCCATTCCATTCCATTCCATTCCATTCCATTCCATTCCATTCCATTCCAACTAGCAGTACGAAGGAGAAGGTTACATTCCATTTCATTCTATTCCATTCCATTCCATAACATTCCATTCCATTACAACTGGCAAGATGAAACAGAACGTTCTACTCCATTCGATTCCATTCCACGCCATACCATTCCGTTCCATTCCATTCCTTTCCATTCCGTTCCAATCCATTCAATTCCATTGCATTCCATTCCATTCCAAAGGGCAGGACGAAACGGAAGGTTCCATTCCATTCCATTCCATTCCATTCCATTCCATAACATTCCATTCAATTACAACTGGCAGGATGAAGCAGAAAGTTCCATTCAATTCAATTTCATTCCATTTCTTTCCAACCAAAAGAATGAAGCAGAACCTTCCATTCCATTCCATTCCATAACATTCGATTCAATTACAACTGACAGGATGAAGCAGAACGTTCCATTCCGTTCCATTTCATTCCATTCCATTCCATTCCACTTTATTCCAACTAACAGAATAAAGCAGAAGGTTCCATTCCATTCCATTCCGTTCCAATACATTACATTACATTCCAACTAGCAGGTTGAAACAGAAGGTACCATTCCATTCCATTCCATCCCATTCCATTCCATTCCATTCCATTCCATTCCATTCCATTCCATTCGAACTGGCAGTTTGAAAGAGAAGGTTCCATTCAATTCCATTCCATTCCTTTCCATTCTATTCCATTCCATTCCATTTCTTTCCATTTCTTTTCATTCCATACCATTCCAACTTGCAGGATGAAGGGGAAGGTTCCATTGTATTTCCTTCCATTCCATTCCATTCTATTCCATTCCAACAGGAAGGGTGAAGCAGAAAGTTCCTTTCCATTCCATTCCATTCCATTTCATAACAATCCATTCCATTCCAACTGGCAGGATGAAGCAGAACGTTCCATTCCATTCGATTCCACTTCACTCCAACTGGCAGGATGGAGCAGGAGGTTCCATTCCATTCCACTCCATTGCATTCCATTTCATTCCATTCTATTCCATTCCATGCCATAACATTCCATTCCATTACAACTGGCAGGGTGAAGGAGAACTTTCCTTTCCATTCCATTGCATTTCACTCCATTCAATTCCATTCCATTTCATTCCATTCCATTTCATTCTAACTGGCACGATGAAGCAGAAGGTTCCATTCAATTCCATTCCATTCCATTCCATTCAATTCCATAACATGTCATTCCAATACAACTGGCAGGATGAATCAGAACGTTCCATTCCATTCAATTCCATTCCACTCCATTCCATTCCATTCCAACTGGCACGTTGAAGCAGAAGGCTCCATTCCATCCCATTCCATTCCATTCGATTCCGTTCCACTCCATTCCATTCCATTCCATTCCATTTCATTTCTTTCCAACTGGCAGGAAGAAGCAGAATGTTCCATTCCATTCCATTTCATTTCATTCCATTCCATTCCATTCCATTTCATTCCATTCCACCCCATCTGGAAGGATAAGGCAAAAGTATCCATTCCATTCCATTCCATTCCATTCCACTCCATTCCATTCCATTCCATTGCATTCCAACAGGAAGGGTGAAGCAGAAAGTTCCATTCCATTCTATTCCATTCCATTCCATAACATTCCATTCCATTACAACTGGCAAGATGAAGCAGAACGTTCAACTCCATTCAATTCCATTCCACGCCATTCCATTCCATTCCACTCCATTCCATTCCGTTCCAAATGGCACGATGAAGCAGACGGTCCCATTCCATTCCATTCCATTCCATTCCATTCCATTCCATTCCATTCCATTCCATTCCATTCCATAACATTGCATTCCATTACAACTGGCAAGATGAAGCAGAACGTTCAACTCCATTCAATTCCATTCCACGCCATTCCATTCCATTCCACTCCATTCCATTCCGTTCCAAATGGCACGATGAAGGAGAAGGTCCCATTCCATTCCATTCCATTCCATTCCATTCCATTCCATTCCATTCCATTCCACTCCATTCCATTCCATTCCATTCCATAACATTCCATTCCATTACAACTGCCAAGATGAAACAGAACGTTCCACTCCATTCAATTCCATTCCACGCCATTCCATTCCATTCCATTCCAACAGGAAGGGTGAAGCAGAAAGTTCCATTCCTTTCCATTCCATTCCATTCCATTCCATTCCATTCCATTCCATAACAATCCATTCCATTCGAACTGGCAGGAGGAAGCAGAACATTCCATTCCATTCCATTCCATTCCATTGCAACTGGCAGGATGGAGCAGGAGGTTCCATTCCATTCCAGTTCATTGCATTGCATTGCATTCCATTCCATTCTATTTCATTCCATGCCATAACATTCCATTCCATTACAACTGGCAGGGTGAAGCAGAACTATACTTTCCATTCCATTCACTCCATTCAATTCCATTCCATTTCAATCCATTTCAATCCCACTAACAAAATGAAGCAGAAGTTTGCATTCCATTCCATTCCATTCGATTCCATTCCTTTCCATTCGATTCCATTACAACTAGCAGGACGAAGCAGAATGTTCCATTCCATTCCCCTCCACACCATTCCATTTCATTGCACTGGCTCGATGAAGCAGAAGGTTCCATTCCATTCCATTCAAGTCCATAACATTCCACTGCATGCCATACTACTGGCAGGATGAATCAGAACGTTCCATGCCATTCAATTCCATTTCACTCCATTCCATTCCATTCCAACTGGCACAATGAAGCAGAAAGTTCCATTCCATTCCATTCCATTCCATTCCATTCCATTCCATTCCATTCCATTGCATTCCATTCCATTCCATTCAAACTGGCAGTAGGAAGCAGAAGGTTCCATTACACTATGTTCCATTCCGTTCCATAACATTCCATTCCATTACAACTGGCAGGATGAAGCAGAACGTTCCATTCCATTCAATTCCATTCCATTCAATTCCATTCCACGCCATTCCATTCAATTCCATTCCATTCCATTCCAATCCATTCCAATTCATTCCTTTCCAACTGGCAGGACGAAGCAGAAGTTTTCAATCCATTCCATTCCATTCCATTACATTCCAAATGGCAGGATGAAGCAGAAGGTTCCATTGCATTCCATTCCATTCCATTCCATTCCATTCCATTCCATTCCATTCCATTCCATTCCATTCCAACTAGCAGTACGAAGGAGAAGGTTACATTCCATTTCATTCTATTCCATTCCATTCCATAACATTCCATTCCATTACAACTGGCAAGATGAAACAGAACGTTCTACTCCATTCAATTCCATTCCACGCCATTCCATTCCGTTCCATTCCATTCCTTTCCATTCCGTTCCAATCCATTCAATTCCATTGCATTCCATTCCATTCCAAAGGGCAGGACGAAACGGAACGTTCCATTCCATTCCAATCCATTCCATAACATTCCATTCAATTACAACTGGCAGGATGAAGCAGAAAGTTCCATTCAATTCAATTTCATTCCATTTCTTTCCAACCAAAAGAATGAAGCAGAACCTTCCATTCCATTCCATTCCATAACATTCGATTCAATTACAACTGACAGGATGAAGCAGAACGTTCCATTCCGTTCCATTTCATTCCATTCCATTCCATTCCATTTTATTCCAACTAACAGAATAAAGCAGAAGGTTCCATTCCATTCCATTCCGTTCCAATACATTACATTACATTCCAACTAGCAGGTTGAAACAGAAGGTACCATTCCATTCCATTCCATCCCATTCCATTCCATTCCATTCCATTCCATTCCATTCCATTCCATTCCATTCGAACTGGCAGTTTGAAAGAGAAGGTTCCATTCAATTCCATTCCATTCCTTTCCATTCTATTCCATTCCATTCCATTTCTTTCCATTTCTTTTCATTCCATACCGTTCCAACTTGCAGGATGAAGGGGAAGGTTCCATTTCCATTTCCATTCCATTCCATTCCATTTCTATTCCATTCCAACTGGCAGGAAGGGTTCCATTCCATTCGAAGCAGAAAGTTCCATTCCATTCCACTCCATTGCATTCCATTTCATTCCATTCCATTCCATTCCATGCCATAACATTCCATTCCATTACAACTGGCAGGGTGAAGCAGAACTTTCCATTTCCATTCCATTGTATTTCTCTCCATTCAATTCCATTCCATTCCATTTCATTCTAACTGGCACGATGAAGCAGAAGGTTCCATTCAATTCCATTCCATTCCATTCAATTCCATAACATGCCATTCCAATACAACTGGCAGGATGAAGGAGAACTTTCCTTTCCATTCCATTCATTTCACATTCAATTCCATTCCATTCCATTTCATTCTAACTGGCACGATGAAGCAGAAGGTTCCATTCCATCCCATTCCATTCCATTCCATTCAATTCCATTCCATTCCATTCCATTTCATTTCTTTCCAACTGGCAGGAAGAAGCAGAATGTTCCATTCCATTCCATTTCATTTCATTCCATTCCACACCATTCCATTCCATTCCAACTGGAAGGATGAAGGCAAAAGGCTCCATTCCATTCCATTCCATTCCATTCCATTCTGTTCACTCCATTCCATTCCATTCCATTCCATTTCATTCTTTCAACTGGCAGGAAGAAGCAGAATGTTCCATTCCATTCCATTTCATTTCATTCCATTCCATTCCATTCCATTCCATTCCATTCCACAACTGGCAAGGATGAAGCAGAAGTATCCATTCCATTCCATTCCATTCCATTCCATTCCATTCCATTCATTCCAACAGGAAGGGTGAAGCCATTCCATTCCATTCCATTCCATTCCATTTCATTCTATTCCATTCCATTCCATAACATTCCATTCCATTACAACTGGCAAGATGAAGCAGAACGTTCCACTTCATTCAATTCCATTCCACGCCATTCCATTCCATTCCACTCCATTCCATTCCGTTCCAAATGGCACGATGAAGCAGAAGGTCCCATTCCATTCCATTCCATTCCATTCCATTCCATTCCATTCCATTCCATTCCATTTCAATCCATTCCATTCCATTCCATTCCATAAAATTCCATTCAATTACAACTGGCCAAGATGAAACAGAACGTTCCACTCCATTCAATTCCATTCCTTTCCATTCCATTCCATTCCAACAGGAAGGGTGAAGCAGAAAGTTCCATTCCTTTCCATTCCATTCCATTCCATTCCATTCCATTCCATAACAATCCATTCCATTCGAACTGGCAGGAGGAAGCAGAACATTCCATTCCATTCCATTCCATTCCATTGCAACTGGCAGGATGGAGCAGGAGGTTCCATTCCATTCCAGTTCATTGCATTGCATTGCATTCCATTCCATTCTATTTCATTCCATGCCATAACATTCCATTCCATTACAACTGGCAGGGTGAAGCAGAACTATACTTTCCATTCCATTCACTCCATTCAATTCCATTCCATTTCAATCCATTTCAATCCCACTAACAAAATGAAGCAGAAGTTTGCATTCCATTCCATTCCATTCGATTCCATTCCTTTCCATTCGATTCCATTACAACTAGCAGGACGAAGCAGAATGTTCCATTCCATTCCCCTCCACACCATTCCATTTCATTGCACTGGCTCGATGAAGCAGAAGGTTCCATTCCATTCCATTCAAGTCCATAACATTCCACTGCATGCCATACTACTGGCAGGATGAATCAGAACGTTCCATGCCATTCAATTCCATTTCACTCCATTCCATTCCATTCCAACTGGCACAATGAAGCAGAAAGTTCCATTCCATTCCATTCCATTCCATTCCATTCCATTCCATTGCATTCCATTCCATTCCATTCAAACTGGCAGTAGGAAGCAGAAGGTTCCATTACACTATGTTCCATTCCGTTCCATAACATTCCATTCCATTACAACTGGCAGGATGAAGCAGAACGTTCCATTCCATTCAATTCCATTCCATTCAATTCCATTCCACGCCATTCCATTCCATTTCATTCAATTCCATTCCATTCCATTCCAATCCATTCCAATTCATTCCTTTCCAACTGGCAGGACGAAGCAGAAGTTTTCAATCCATTCCATTCCATTCCATTACATTCCAAATGGCAGGATGAAGCAGAAGGTTCCATTGCATTCCATTCCATTCCATTCCATTCCATTCCATTCCATTCCATTCCATTCCATTCCATTCCAACTAGCAGTACGAAGGAGAAGGTTACATTCCATTTCATTCTATTCCATTCCATTCCATAACATTCCATTCCATTACAACTGGCAAGATGAAACAGAACGTTCTACTCCATTCAATTCCATTCCACGCCATTCCATTCCGTTCCATTCCATTCCTTTCCATTCCGTTCCAATCCATTCAATTCCATTGCATTCCATTCCATTCCAAAGGGCAGGACGAAACGGAACGTTCCATTCCATTCCAATCCATTCCATAACATTCCATTCAATTACAACTGGCAGGATGAAGCAGAAAGTTCCATTCAATTCAATTTCATTCCATTTCTTTCCAACCAAAAGAATGAAGCAGAACCTTCCATTCCATTCCATTCCATAACATTCGATTCAATTACAACTGACAGGATGAAGCAGAACGTTCCATTCCGTTCCATTTCATTCCATTCCATTCCATTCCATTTTATTCCAACTAACAGAATAAAGCAGAAGGTTCCATTCCATTCCATTCCGTTCCAATACATTACATTACATTCCAACTAGCAGGTTGAAACAGAAGGTACCATTCCATTCCATTCCATCCCATTCCATTCCATTCCATTCCATTCCATTCCATTCCATTCGAACTGGCAGTTTGAAAGAGAAGGTTCCATTCAATTCCATTCCATTCCTTTCCATTCTATTCCATTCCATTCCATTTCTTTCCATTTCTTTTCATTCCATACCATTCCAACTTGCAGGATGAAGGGGAAGGTTCCATTGTATTTCCTTCCATTCCATTCCATTCTATTCCATTCCAACAGGAAGGGTGAAGCAGAAAGTTCCTTTCCATTCCATTCCATTCCATTTCATAACAATCCATTCCATTCCAACTGGCAGGATGAAGCAGAACGTTCCATTCCATTCGATTCCACTTCACTCCAACTGGCAGGATGGAGCAGGAGGTTCCATTCCATTCCACTCCATTGCATTCCATTTCATTCCATTCTATTCCATTCCATGCCATAACATTCCATTCCATTACAACTGGCAGGGTGAAGGAGAACTTTCCTTTCCATTCCATTGCATTTCACTCCATTCAATTCCATTCCATTCCATTTCATTCTAACTGGCACGATGAAGCAGAAGGTTCCATTCAATTCCATTCCATTCCATTCAATTCCATAACATGCCATTCCAATACAACTGGCAGGATGAATCAATACGTTCCATTCCATTCAATTCCATTCCACTCCATTCCATTCCATTCCAACTGGCACGTTGAAGCAGAAGGCTCCATTCCATCCCATTCCATTCCATTCGATTCCGTTCCACTCCATTCCATTCCATTCCATTCCATTTCATTTCTTTCCAACTGGCAGGAAGAAGCAGAATGTTCCATTCCATTCCATTTCATTTCATTCCATTCCATTCAATTCCATTTCATTTCATTCCATTCCATTCCATTCCATTTCATTTCATTCCATTCCATTCCATTCCATTTCATTCCATTCCACCCCATCTGGAAGGATAAGGCAAAAGTATCCATTCCATTCCATTCCATTCCATTCCATTCCACTCCATTCCATTCCATTCCATTGCATTCCAACAGGAAGGGTGAAGCAGAAAGTTCCATTCCATTCTATTCCATTCCATTTCATAAGATTCCATTGCATTACAACTGGCACAATGAAGCAGAAGTTTCCATTCCATTCCATTCCACGCCATTCCATTCCATTCCATTCCACTCCATTCCAATCCGTTCCAAATGGCACGATGAAGCAGAAGGTCCTATTCCATTCCATTCCATTCCATTCCATTCCATTCCATTCCATTCCATTCCATTCCATTCCATAACATTCCATTCCATTACAACTGGCAAGATGAAGCAGAACGTTCAACTCCATTCAATTCCATTCCACGCCATTCCATTCCATTCCACTCCATTCCATTCCGTTCCAAATGGCACGATGAAGCAGAAGGTCCCATTCCATTCCATTCCATTCCATTCCATTCCATTCCATTCCATTCCATTCCATTCCATAACATTCCATTCCATTACAACTGGCAAGATGAAACAGAACGTTCCACTTCATTCAATTCCATTCCACGCCATTCCATTCCATTCCATTCCATTCCTTTCCATTCCATTCCATTCCATTCCATTCCATTCCATTCCATTCCATTCCATTCCATTCCATTCCATTCCATTCCTTTCCATTCCATTCCATTCCATTCCATTCCATTCCATTCCATTCCATTCCATTCCATTCCATTCCATTCCATTGCATTCCAACAGGAAGGGTGAAGCAGAAAGTTCCATTCCATTCTATTCCATTCCATTCCATAACATTCCATTCCATTACAACTGGCAAGATGAAGCAGAACGTTCAACTCCATTCAATTCCATTCCACGCCATTCCATTCCATTCCACACCATTCCATTCCGTTCCAAATGGCACAATGAAGCAGAAGGTTCCATTCCATTCCATTCCATTCCATTCCATTCCATTCCATTCCATTCCATAACATTGCATTCCATTACAAATAGCAGGAGGAGGCAGAAGGTTCCATTCCATTCCATTCCATTCCATTCCATTCCATTCCATTCCATTCCATAACATTGCATTCCATTACAACTGGCAGGATGAAGCAGAACGTTCCATTCCATTCAATCCCATTCCACTCCATTCCATTCCGTTCCATTCCATTCCAATCCATTCCAATCAATTCCATTCCAACTGGCACGATGAAGCAGAAGGTTCCATTCCATTCCATTCCGTTTCATTCCATTCCATTCCATACCATTCCATTCCATTCCATTCCATTCCAACAGGAAGGGTGAAGCAGAAAGTTCCATTCCTTTCCATTCCATTCCATTCCATTCCATTCCATTCCATAACAATCCATTCCATTCGAACTGGCAGGAGGAAGCAGAACATTCCATTCCATTCGATTCCATTCCATTGCAACTGGCAGGATGGAGCAGGAGGTTCCATTCCATTCCAGTCCATTGCATTGCATTGCATTGCATTCCATTCCATTCTATTCCATTCCATGCCATAACATTCCATTCCATTACAACTGGCAGGGTGAAGCAGAACTATACTTTCCATTCCATTCACTCCATTCAATTCCATTCCATTTCAATCCATTTCAATCCCACTAACAAAATGAAGCAGAAGTTTGCATTCCATTCCATTCCATTCGATTCCATTCCTTTCCATTCGATTCCATTACAACTAGCAGGACGAAGCAGAATGTTCCATTCCATTCCCCTCCACACCATTCCATTTCATTGCACTGGCTCGATGAAGCAGAAGGTTCCATTCCATTCCATTCAAGTCCATAACATTCCACTGCATGCCATACTACTGGCAGGATGAATCAGAACGTTCCATGCCATTCAATTCCATTTCACTCCATTCCATTCCATTCCAACTGGCACAATGAAGCAGAAAGTTCCATTCCATTCCATTCCATTCCATTCCATTCCATTCCATTGCATTCCATTCCATTCCATTCAAACTGGCAGTAGGAAGCAGAAGGTTCCATTACACTATGTTCCATTCCGTTCCATAACATTCCATTCCATTACAACTGGCAGGATGAAGCAGAACGTTCCATTCCATTCAATTCCATTCCATTCAATTCCATTCCACGCCATTCCATTCAATTCCATTCCATTCCATTCCAATCCATTCCAATTCATTCCTTTCCAACTGGCAGGACGAAGCAGAAGTTTTCAATCCATTCCATTCCATTCCATTACATTCCAAATGGCAGGATGAAGCAGAAGGTTCCATTGCATTCCATTCCATTCCATTCCATTCCATTCCATTCCATTCCATTCCATTCCATTCCATTCCATTCCATTCCATTCCAACTAGCAGTACGAAGGAGAAGGTTACATTCCATTTCATTCTATTCCATTCCATTCCATAACATTCCATTCCATTACAACTGGCAAGATGAAACAGAACGTTCTACTCCATTCAATTCCATTCCACGCCATTCCATTCCGTTCCATTCCATTCCTTTCCATTCCGTTCCAATCCATTCAATTCCATTGCATTCCATTCCATTCCAAAGGGCAGGACGAAACGGAACGTTCCATTCCATTCCAATCCATTCCATAACATTCCATTCAATTACAACTGGCAGGATGAAGCAGAAAGTTCCATTCAATTCAATTTCATTCCATTTCTTTCCAACCAAAAGAATGAAGCAGAACCTTCCATTCCATTCCATTCCATAACATTCGATTCAATTACAACTGACAGGATGAAGCAGAACGTTCCATTCCGTTCCATTTCATTCCATTCCATTCCATTCCATTTTATTCCAACTAACAGAATAAAGCAGAAGGTTCCATTCCATTCCATTCCGTTCCAATACATTACATTACATTCCAACTAGCAGGTTGAAACAGAAGGTACCATTCCATTCCATTCCATCCCATTCCATTCCATTCCATTCCATTCCATTCCATTCCATTCCATTCGAACTGGCAGTTTGAAAGAGAAGGTTCCATTCAATTCCATTCCATTCCTTTCCATTCTATTCCATTCCATTCCATTTCTTTCCATTTCTTTTCATTCCATACCATTCCAACTTGCAGGATGAAGGGGAAGGTTCCATTGTATTTCCTTCCATTCCATTCCATTCTATTCCATTCCAACAGGAAGGGTGAAGCAGAAAGTTCCTTTCCATTCCATTCCATTCCATTTCATAACAATCCATTCCATTCCAACTGGCAGGATGAAGCAGAACGTTCCATTCCATTCGATTCCACTTCACTCCAACTGGCAGGATGGAGCAGGAGGTTCCATTCCATTCCACTCCATTGCATTCCATTTCATTCCATTCTATTCCATTCCATGCCATAACATTCCATTCCATTACAACTGGCAGGGTGAAGGAGAACTTTCCTTTCCATTCCATTGCATTTCACTCCATTCAATTCCATTCCATTCCATTTCATTCTAACTGGCACGATGAAGCAGAAGGTTCCATTCAATTCCATTCCATTCCATTCAATTCCATAACATGCCATTCCAATACAACTGGCAGGATGAATCAATACGTTCCATTCCATTCAATTCCATTCCACTCCATTCCATTCCATTCCAACTGGCACGTTGAAGCAGAAGGCTCCATTCCATCCCATTCCATTCCATTCGATTCCGTTCCACTCCATTCCATTCCATTCCATTCCATTTCATTTCTTTCCAACTGGCAGGAAGAAGCAGAATGTTCCATTCCATTCCATTTCATTTCATTCCATTCCATTCCATTCCATTTCATTCCATTCCACCCCATGTGGAAGGATAAGGCAAAAGTATCCATTCCATTCCATTCCACTCCATTCCATTCCATTCCATTGCATTCCAACAGGAAGGGTGAAGCAGAAAGTTCCATTCCATTCTATTCCATTCCATTCCATAACATTCCATTCCATTACAACTGGCAAGATGAAGCAGAACGTTCAACTCCATTCAATTCCATTCCACGCCATTCCATTCCATTCCACTCCATTCCATTCCGTTCCAAATGGCACGATGAAGCAGAAGGTCCCATTCCATTCCATTCCATTCCATTCCATTCCATTCCATTCCATTCCATTCCATTCCATTCCATAACATTGCATTCCAGTACAACTGGCAAGATGAAGCAGAACGTTCCAGTGCATTCAATTCCATTCCACGCCATTCCATTCCATTCCACTCCATTCCATTCCGTTCCAAATGGCACGATGAAGCAGAAGGTCCCATTCCATTCCATTCCATTCCATTCCATTCCATTCCATTCCATTCCACTCCATTCCATTCCATTCCATTGCATAACATTCCATTCCATTACAACTGGCAAGATGAAACAGAACGTTCCACTCCATTCAATTCCATTCCACGCCATTCCATTCCATTCCATTCCATTCCAACAGGAAGGGTGAAGCAGAAAGTTCCATTCCTTTCCATTGCATTCCATTCCATTCCATTCCATTCCATAACAATCCATTCCATTCGAACTGGCAGGAGGAAGCAGAACATTCCATTCCATTCCATTCCATTCCATTGCAACTGGCAGGATGGAGCAGGAGGTTCCATTCCATTCCAGTCCATTGCATTGCATTGCATTCCATTCCATTCTATTCCATTCCATGCCATAACATTCCATTCCATTACAACTGGCAGGGTGAAGCAGAACTATACTTTCCATTCCATTCACTCCATTCAATTCCATTCCATTTCAATCCATTTCAATCCCACTAACAAAATGAAGCAGAAGTTTGCATTCCATTCCATTCCATTCGATTCCATTCCTTTCCATTCGATTCCATTACAACTAGCAGGACGAAGCAGAATGTTCCATTCCATTCCCCTCCACACCATTCCATTTCATTGCACTGGCTCGATGAAGCAGAAGGTTCCATTCCATTCCATTCAAGTCCATAACATTCCACTGCATGCCATACTACTGGCAGGATGAATCAGAACGTTCCATGCCATTCAATTCCATTTCACTCCATTCCATTCCATTCCAACTGGCACAATGAAGCAGAAAGTTCCATTCCATTCCATTCCATTCCATTCCATTCCATTCCATTCCATTCCATTCAAACTGGCAGTAGGAAGCAGAAGGTTCCATTACACTATGTTCCATTCCGTTCCATAACATTCCATTCCATTACAACTGGCAGGATGAAGCAGAACGTTCCATTCCATTCAATTCCATTCCATTCAATTCCATTACACGCCATTCCATTCCATTTCATTCAATTCCATTCCATTCCATTCCAATCCATTCCAATTCATTCCTTTCCAACTGCGAGGACGAAGCAGAAGTTTTCAATCCATTCCATTACATTCCATTACATTCCAAATGGCAGGATGAAGCAGAAGGTTCCATTGCATTCCATTCCATTCCATTCCATTCCATTCCATTCCATTCCATTCCATTCCATTCCATTCCATTCCATTCCAACTAGCAGTACGAAGGAGAAGGTTACATTCCATTTCATTCTATTCCATTCCATTCCATAACATTCCATTCCATTACAACTGGCAAGATGAAACAGAACGTTCTACTCCATTCAATTCCATTCCACGCCATTCCATTCCGTTCCATTCCATTCCTTTCCATTCCGTTCCAATCCATTCAATTCCATTGCATTCCATTCCATTCCAAAGGGCAGGACGAAACGGAAGGTTCCATTCCATTACAATCCATTCCATAACATTCCATTCAACTACAACTGGCAGGATGAAGCAGAAAGTTCCATTCAATTCAATTTCATTCCATTTCTTTCCAACCAAAAGAATGAAGCAGAACCTTCCATTCCATTCCATTCCATAACATTCGATTCAATTACAACTGACAGGATGAAGCAGAACGTTCCATTCCGTTCCATTTCATTCCATTCCATTCCATTCCATTTTATTCCAACTAACAGAATAAAGCAGAAGGTTCCATTCCATTCCATTCCGTTCCAATACATTACATTACATTCCAACTAGCAGGTTGAAACAGAAGGTACCATTCCATTCCATTCCATCCCATTCCATTCCATTCCATTCCATTCCATTCCATTCCATTCCATTCCATTCCATTCCATTCCATTCGAACTGGCAGTTTGAAAGAGAAGGTTCCATTCAATTCCATTCCATTCCTTTCCATTCTATTCCATTCCATTCCATTTCTTTCCATTTCTTTTCATTCCATACCATTCCAACTTGCAGGATGAAGGGGAAGGTTCCATTGTATTTCCTTCCATTCCATTCCATTCTATTCCATTCCAACAGGAAGGGTGAAGCAGAAAGTTCCTTTCCATTCCATTCCATTCCATTTCATAACAATCCATTCCATTCAAACTGGCAGGATGAAGCAGAACGTTCCATTCCATTCGATTCCACATCACTCCAACTGGCAGGATGGAGCAGGAGGTTCCATTCCATTCCACTCCATTGCATTCCATTTCATTCCATTCTATTCCATTCCATGCCATAACATTCCATTCCATTACAACTGGCAGGGTGAAGGAGAACTTTCCTTTCCATTCCATTGCATTTCACTCCATTCAATTCCATTCCATTCCATTTCATTCTAACTGGCACGATGAAGCAGAAGGTTCCATTCAATTCCATTCCATTCCATTCAATTCCATAACATGCCATTCCAATACAACTGGCAGGATGAATCAGAACGTTCCATTCCATTCAATTCCATTCCACTCCATTCCATTCCATTCCAACTGGCACGTTGAAGCAGAAGGCTCCATTCCATCCCATTCCATTCCATTCGATTCGGTTCCACTCCATTCCATTCCATTCCATTCCATTCCATTTCATTTCTTTCCAACTGACTGGAAGAAGCAGAATGTTCCATTCCATTCCATTTCATTTCATTCCATTCCATTCAATTCCATTTCATTTCATTCCATTCCATTCCATTCCATTTCATTTCATTCCATTCCATTCCATTCCATTTCATTCCATTCCACCCCATCTGGAAGGATAAGGCAAAAGTATCCATTCCATTCCATTCCATTCCATTCCATTCCACTCCATTCCATTCCATTCCATTGCATTCCAACAGGAAGGGTGAAGCAGAAAGTTCCATTCCATTCTATTCCATTCCATTCCATAACATTCCATTCCATTACAACTGGCAAGATGAAGCAGAACTTTCAACTCCATTCAATTCCATTCCACGCCATTCCATTCCATTCCACTCCATTCCATTCCGTTCCAAATGGCACGATGAAGCAGAAGGTCCCATTCCATTCCATTCCATTCCATTCCATTCCATTCCATTCCATTCCATTCCATAACATTGCATTCCATTACAACTGGCAAGATGAAGCAGAACGTTCCATTGCATTCAATTCCATTCCACGCCATTCCATTCCATTCCACTCCATTCCATTTCGTTCCAAATGGCACGATGAAGCAGAAGGTCCCATTCCATTCCATTCCATTCCATTCCATTCCATTCCATTCCATTCCATTCCATTCCATTCCATTCCATTCCATAACATTCCATTCCATTACAACTGGCAAGATGAAACAGAACGTTCCACTTCATTCAATTCCATTCCACGCCATTCCATTCCATTCCATTCCATTCCATTCCATTCCATTCCATTCCATTCCATTCCATTTCACTCCATTCCATTCCATTCCATTCCATTCCATTCCATTCCATTCCATTCCATTCCATTCCATTCCATTCCATTCCATTCCATTTCATTCCATTCCATTCCATTCCATTCCATTCCATTCCATTGCATTCCAACAGGAAGGGTGAAGCAGAAAGTTCCATTCCATTCTATTCCATTCCATTCCATAACATTCCATTCCATTACAACTGGCAAGATGAAGCAGAACGTTCAACTCCATTCAATTCCATTCCACGCCATTCCATTCCATTCCACACCATTCCATTCCGTTCCAAATGGCACAATGAAGCAGAAGGTTCCATTCCATTCCATTCCATTCCATTCCATTCCATTCCATTCCATTCCATTCCATAACATTGCATTCCATTACAAATAGCAGGAGGAGGCAGAAGGTTCCATTCCATTCCATTCCATTCCATTCCATTCCATTCCATTCCATTCCATAACATTGCATTCCATTACAACTGGCAGGATGAAGCAGAACGTTCCATTCCATTCAATCCCATTCCACTCCATTCCATTCCGTTCCATTCCATTCCAATCCATTCCAATCAATTCCATTCCAACTGGCACGATGAAGCAGAAGGTTCCATTCCATTCCATTCCGTTTCATTCCATTCCATTCCATTCCATGCCATTCCAACAGGAAGGGTGAAGCAGAAATTTCCATTCCATTCCTTTCCATTCCATTCCATTCCATTCCATTCCATTCCATTACAACTGGCAAGATGATACAGAATGTTCCACTCCATTCAATTCCATTCCACGCCGTTCCATTCCATTCCATTCCAACAGGAAGGGTGAAGCAGAAAGTTCCATTCCTTTCCATTCCATTCCATTCCATTCCATTCCATTCCATTCCATTCCATTCCATAACAATCCATTCCATTCTAACTGGCAGGAGGAAGCAGAACATTCCATTCCATTCGATTCCATTCCATTGCAACTGGCAGGATGGAGCAGGAGGTTCCATTCCATTCCAGTCCATTGCATTGCATTGCATTGCATTCCATTCCATTCTATTCCATTCCATGCCATAACATTCCATTCCATTACAACTGGCAGGGTGAAGCAGAACTATACTTTCCATTCCATTCACTCCATTCAATTCCATTCCATTTCAATCCATTTCAATCCCACTAACAAAATGAAGCAGAAGTTTGCATTCCATTCCATTCCATTCGATTCCATTCCTTTCCATTCGATTCCATTACAACTAGCAGGACGAAGCAGAATGTTCCATTCCATTCCCCTCCACACCATTCCATTTCATTGCACTGGCTCGATGAAGCAGAAGGTTCCATTCCATTCCATTCAAGTCCATAACATGCCACTGCATGCCATACTACTGGCAGGATGAATCAGAACGTTCCATGCCATTCAATTCCATTTCACTCCATTCCATTCCATTCCAACTGGCACAATGAAGCAGAAAGTTCCATTCCATTCCATTCCATTCCATTCCATTCAAACTGGCAGTAGGAAGCAGAAGGTTCCATTACACTATGTTCCATTCCGTTCCATAACATTCCATTCCATTACAACTGGCAGGATGAAGCAGAACGTCACATTCCATTCAATTCCATTCCATTCAATTCCATTCCACGCCATTCCATTCCATTCCATTCCATTCCATTCCAATCCATTCCAATTCATTCCTTTCCAACTGGGAGGACGAAGCAGAAGTTTTCAATCCATTCCATTACATTCCAAATGGCAGGATGAAGCAGAAGCTTCCATTGCATTCCATTCCATTCCATTCCATTCCATTCCATTCCATTCCATTCCATTCCATTCCATTCCAACTAGCAGTACGAAGGAGAAGGTTACATTCCATTTCATTCTATTCCATTCCATTCCATAACATTCCATTCCATTACAACTGGCAAGATGAAACAGAACGTTCTACTCCATTCGATTCCATTCCACGCCATTCCATTCCATTCCATTCCATTCCTTTCCATTCCGTTCCAATCCATTCAATTCCATTGCATTCCATTCCATTCCAAAGGGCAGGACGAAACGGAACGTTCCATTCCATTCCAATCCATTCTATAACATTCCATTCAATTACAACTGGCAGGATGAAGCAGAAAGTTCCATTCAATTCAATTTCATTCCATTTCTTTCCAACCAAAAGAATGAAGCAGAACCTTCCATTCCATTCCATTCCATAACATTCGATTCAATTACAACTGACAGGATGAAGCAGAACGTTCCATTCCGTTCCATTTCATTCCATTCCATTCCATTCCATTTTATTCCAACTAACAGAATAAAGCAGAAGGTTCCATTCCATTCCATTCCGTTCCAATACATTACATTACATTCCAACTAGCAGGTTGAAACAGAAGGTACCATTCCATTCCATTCCATCCCATTCCATTCCATTCCATTCCATTCCATTCCATTCCATTCCATTCCATAACATTGCATTCCAGTACAACTGGCAAGATGAAGCAGAACGTTCAACTCCATTCAATTCAATTCCACGCCATTCCATTCCATTCCATTCCATTCCATTCCATTCCATTCGAACTGGCAGTTTGAAAGAGAAGGTTCCATTCAATTCCATTCCATTCCTTTCCATTCTATTCCATTCCATTCCATTTCTTTCCATTTCTTTTCATTCCATACCATTCCAACTTGCATGATTAAGGTGTAGGTTCCATTTTATTTCCTTCCATTCCATTCCATTCTATTCCATTCCAACAGGAAGGGTGAAGCAGAAAGTTCCTTTCCATTCCATTCCATTCCATTTCATAACAATCCATTCCATTCAAACTGGCAGGATGAAGCAGAACGTTCCATTCCATTCGATTCCACATCACTCCAACTGGCAGGATGGAGCAGGAGGTTCCATTCCATTCCACTCCATTGCATTCCATTTCATTCCATTCTATTCCATTCCATGCCATAACATTCCATTCCATTACAACTGGCAGGGTGAAGGAGAACTTTCCTTTCCATTCCATTGCATTTCACTCCATTCAATTCCATTCCATTCCATTTCATTCTAACTGGCACGATGAAGCAGAAGGTTCCATTCAATTCCATTCCATTCCATTCAATTCCATAACATGCCATTCCAATACAACTGGCAGGATGAATCAGAACGTTCCATTCCATTCAATTCCATTCCACTCCATTCCATTCCATTCCAACTGGCACGTTGAAGCAGAAGGCTCCATTCCATCCCATTCCATTCCATTCGATTCCGTTCCACTCCATTCCATTCCATTCCATTCCATTTCATTTCTTTCCAACTGGCAGGAAGAAGCAGAATGTTCCATTCCATTCCATTTCATTTCATTCCATTCCATTCCATTCCATTTCATTCCATTCCACCCCATCTGGAAGGATAAGGCAAAAGTATCCATTCCATTCCATTCCATTCCATTCCACTCCATTCCATTCCATTCCATTGCATTCCAACAGGAAGGGTGAAGCAGAAAGTTCCATTCCATTCTATTCCATTCCATTCCATAACATTCCATTCCATTACAACTGGCAAGATGAAGCAGAACGTTCAACTCCATTCAATTCCATTCCACGCCATTCCATTCCATTCCACTCCATTCCATTCCGTTCCAAATGGCACGATGAAGCAGAAGGTCCCATTCCATTCCATTCCATTCCATTCCATTCCATTCCATTCCATTCCATTCCATTCCATAACATTGCATTCCAGTACAACTGGCAAGATGAAGCAGAACGTTCCATTGCATTCAATTCCATTCCACGCCATTCCATTCCATTCCACTCCATTCCATTCCGTTCCAAATGGCACGATGAAGCAGAAGGTCCCATTCCATTCCATTCCATTCCATTCCATTCCATTCCATTCCATTCCATTCCATTCCACTCCATTCCATTCCATTCCATTCCATAACATTCCATTCCATTACAACTGGCAAGATGAAACAGAACGTTCCACTCCATTCAATTCCATTCCACGCCATTCCATTCCATTCCATTCCATTCCATTCCATTCCATTCCATTCCATTCCATTCCATTCCATTTCACTCCATTCCATTCCATTCCATTCCATTCCATTCCTTTCCATTCCATTCCATTCCATTCCATTCCATTCCATTCCATTCCATTTCATTCCATTCCATTCCATTCCATTCCATTCCATTCCATTCCATTCCATTGCATTCCAACAGGAAGGGTGAAGCAGAAAGTTCCATTCCATTCTATTCCATTCCATTCCATAACATTCCATTCCATTACAACTGGCAAGATGAAGCAGAACGTTCAACTCCATTCAATTCCATTCCACGCCATTCCATTCCATTCCACTCCATTCCATTCCGTTCCAAATGGCACAATGAAGCAGAAGGTTCCATTCCATTCCATTCCATTCCATTCCATTCCATTCCATAACATTGCATTCCATTACAAATAGCAGGAGGAGGCAGAAGGTTCCATTCCATTCCATTCTATTCCATTCCAACTGGCACGATGAAGCAGAAGGTTCCATTCCATTCCATTCAAGACCATAACATTCCACTGCATGCCATACTACTGTCAGGATGAAGCAGAACGTTCCATTCCATTCAATCCCATTCCACTCCATTCCATTCCGTTCCATTCCATTCCAATCCATTCCAATCAATTCCATTCCAACTGGCACGATGAAGCAGAAGGTTCCATTCCATTCCATTCCGTTTCATTCCATTCCATACCATACCATTCCATTCCAACAGGAAGGGTGAAGCAGAAAGTTCCATTCCTTTCCATTCCATTCCATTCCATTCCATAACATTCCATTCCATTACAACTGGCAAGATGAAACAGAATGTTCCACTCCATTCAATTCCATTCCACGCCGTTCCATTCCATTCCATTCCAACAGGAAGGGTGAAGCAGAAAGTTCCATTCCTTTCCATTCCATTCCATTCCATTCCATTCCATTCCATTCCATTCCATTCCATTCCATAAAAATCCATTCCATTCGAACTGGCAGGAGGAAGCAGAACATTCCATTCCATTCCATTCCATTCCATTGCAACTGGCAGGATGGAGCAGGAGGTTCCATTCCATTCCAGTCCATTGCATTGCATTGCATTGCATTCCATTCCATTCTATTCCATTCCATGCCATAACATTCCATTCCATTACAACTGGCAGGGTGAAGCAGAACTATACTTTCCATTCCATTCACTCCATTCAATTCCATTCCATTTCAATCCATTTCAATCCCACTAACAAAATGAAGCAGAAGTTTGCATTCCATTCCATTCCATTCGATTCCATTCCTTTCCATTCGATTCCATTACAACTAGCAGGACGAAGCAGAATGTTCCATTCCATTCCCCTCCACACCATTCCATTTCATTGCACTGGCTCGATGAAGCAGAAGGTTCCATTCCATTCCATTCAAGTCCATAACATTCCACTGCATGCCATACTACTGGCAGGATGAATCAGAACGTTCCATGCCATTCAATTCCATTTCACTCCATTCCATTCCATTCCAACTGGCACAATGAAGCAGAAAGTTCCATTCCATTCCATTCCATTCCATTCCATTCAAACTGGCAGTAGGAAGCAGAAGGTTCCATTACACTATGTTCCATTCCATTCCATAACATTCCATTCCATTACAACTGGCAGGATGAAGCAGAACGTTCCATTCCATTCAATTCCATTCCATTCAATTCCATTCCACGCCATTCCATTCCATTCCATTCAATTCCATTCCATTCCATTCCAATCCATTCCAATTCATTCCTTTCCAACTGGGAGGACGAAGCAGAAGTTTTCAATCCATTCCATTCCATTCCATTACATTCCAAATGGCAGGATGAAGCAGAAGGTTCCATTGCATTCCATTCCATTCCATTCCATTCCATTCCATTCCATTCCATTCCATTCCATTCCATTCCATTCCAACTAGCAGTACGAAGGAGAAGGTTACATTCCATTTCATTCTATTCCATTCCATTCCATAACATTCCATTCCATTACAACTGGCAAGATGAAACAGAACGTTCTACTCCATTCAATTCCATTCCACGCCATTCCATTCCGTTCCATTCCATTCCTTTCCATTCCGTTCCAATCCATTCAATTCCATTGCATTCCATTCCATTCCAAAGGGCAGGACGAAACGGAACGTTCCATTCCATTCCAATCCATTCTATAACATTCCATTCAATTACAACTGGCAGGATGAAGCAGAAAGTTCCATTCAATTCAATTTCATTCCATTTCTTTCCAACCAAAAGAATGAAGCAGAACCTTCCATTCCATTCCATTCCATAACATTCGATTCAATAACAACTGACAAGATGAAGCAGAACGTTCCATTCCGTTCCATTTCATTCCATTCCATTCCATTCCATTCCATTTTATTCCAACTAACAGAATAAAGCAGAAGGTTCCATTCCATTCCATTCCGTTCCAATACATTACATTACATTCCAACTAGCAGGTTGAAACAGAAGGTACCATTCCATTCCATTCCATCCCATTCCATTCCATTCCATTCCATTCCATTCCATTCCATTCCATAACATTGCATTCCAGTACAACTGGCAAGATGAAGCAGAACGTTCAACTCCATTCAATTCAATTCCACGCCATTCCATTCCATTCCATTCCATTCCATTCCATTCCATTCGAACTGGCAGTTTGAAAGAGAAGGTTCCATTCAATTCCATTCCATTCCTTTCCATTCTATTCCATTCCATTCCATTTCTTTCCATTTCTTTTCATTCCATACCATTCCAACTTGCAGGATGAAGGGGAAGGTTCCATTGTATTTCCTTCCATTCCATTCCATTCTATTCCATTCCAACAGGAAGGGTGAAGCAGAAAGTTCCTTTCCATTCCATTCCATTCCATTTCATAACAATCCATTCCATTCAAACTGGCAGGATGAAGCAGAACGTTCCATTCCATTCGATTCCACATCACTCCAACTGGCAGGACGGAGCAGGAGGTTCCATTCCATTCCACTCCATTGCATTCCATTTCATTCCATTCTATTCCATTCCATGCCATAACATTCCATTCCATTACAACTGGCAGGGTGAAGGAGAACTTTCCTTTCCATTCCATTGCATTTCACTCCATTCAATTCCATTCCATTCCATTTCATTCTAACTGGCACGATGAAGCAGAAGGTTCCATTCAATTCCATTCCATTCCATTCAATTCCATAACATGCCATTCCAATACAACTGGCAGGATGAATCAGAACGTTCCATTCCATTCAATTCCATTCCACTCCATTCCATTCCATTCCAACTGGCACGTTGAAGCAGAAGGCTCCATTCCATCCCATTCCATTCCATTCGATTCCGTTCCACTCCATTCCATTCCATTCCATTCCATTTCATTTCTTTCCAACTGGCAGGAAGAAGCAGAATGTTCCATTCCATTCCATTTCATTTCATTCCATTCCATTCCATTCCATTTCATTCCATTCCACCCCATCTGGAAGGATAAGGCAAAAGTATCCATTCCATTCCATTCCATTCCATTCCATTCCATTCCATTCCATTCCACTCCATTCCATTCCATTCCATTGCATTCCAACAGGAAGGGTGAAGCAGAAAGTTCCATTCCATTCTATTCCATTCCATTCCATAACATTCCATTCCATTACAACTGGCAAGATGAAGCAGAACGTTCAACTCCATTCAATTCCATTCCACGCCATTCCATTCCATTCCACTCCATTCCATTCCGTTCCAAATGGCACGATGAAGCAGAAGGTCCCATTCCATTCCATTCCATTCCATTCCATTCCATTCCATTCCATTCCATTCCATTCCATAACATTGCATTCCAGTACAACTGGCAAGATGAAGCAGAACGTTCCATTGCATTCAATTCCATTCCACGCCATTCCATTCCATTCCACTCCATTCCATTCCGTTCCAAATGGCACTATGAAGCAGAAGGTCCCATTCCATTCCATTCCATTCCATTCCATTCCATTCCATTCCATTCCATTCCATTCCATTCCACTCCATTCCATTCCATTCCATTCCATAACATTCCATTCCATTACAACTGGCAAGATGAAACAGAACGTTCCACTTCATTTAATTCCATTCCAGGCCATTCCATTCCATTCCATTCCATTCCTTTCCATTCCATTCCATTCCATTCCATTCCATAAAAATCCATTCCATTCCATTCCATTCCATTCCTTTCCATTCCATTCCATTCCATTCCATTCCATTCCATTCCATTCCATTCCATTCCATTCCATTGCATTCCAACAGGAAGGGTGAAGCAGAAAGTTCCATTCCATTCTATTCCATTCCATTCCATAACATTCCATTCCATTACAACTGGAAAGATGAAGCAGAACGTTCAACTCCATTCAATTCCATTCCACGCCATTCCATTCCGTTCCATTCCATTCCATTCCATTCCACTCCATTCCATTCCGTTCCAAATGGCACAATGAAGCAGAAGGTTCCATTCCATTCCATTCCATTCCATTCCATTCCATTCCATTGCATTCCATTCCATAACATTGCATTCCATTACAAATAGCAGGAGGAGGCAGAAGGTTCCATTCCATTCCATTCCATTCCATTCCATTCCATTCCATTCCATTCCATTCCATAACATTGCATTCCATTACAACTGGCAGGATGAAGCAGAACGTTCCATTCCATTCAATCCCATTCCACTCCATTCCATTCCGTTCCATTCCAATCAATTCCATTCCAACTGGCACGATGAAGCAGAAGGTTCCATTCCATTCCATTCCGTTTCATTCCATTCCATACCATACCATTCCATTCCATTCCATTCCAACAGGAAGGGTGAAGCAGAAAGTTCCATTCCTTTCCATTCCATTCCATTCCATTCCATAACATTCCATTCCATTACAACTGGCAAGATGAAACAGAATGTTCCACTCCATTCAATTCCATTCCACGCCATTCCATTCCATTCCATTCCATTCCAACAGGAAGGGTGAAGCAGAAAGTTCCATTCCTTTCCATTCCATTCCATTCCATTCCATTCCATTCCATTCCATTCCATTCCATTCCATTCCATTCCATAAAAATCCATTCCATTCGAACTGGCAGGAGGAAGCAGAACATTCCATTCCATTCCATTCCATTCCATTGCAACTGGCAGGATGGAGCAGGAGGTTCCATTCCATTCCAGTCCATTGCATTGCATTGCATTCCATTCCATTCTATTCCATTCCATGCCATAACATTCCATTCCATTACAACTGGCAGGGTGAAGCAGAACTATACTTTCCATTCCATTCACTCCATTCAATTCCATTCCATTTCAATCCATTTCAATCCCACTAACAAAATGAAGCAGAAGTTTGCATTCCATTCCATTCCATTCGATTCCATTCCTTTCCATTCGATTCCATTACAACTAGCAGGACGAAGCAGAATGTTCCATTCCATTCCCCTCCACACCATTCCATTTCATTGCACTGGCTCGATGAAGCAGAAGGTTCCATTCCATTCCATTCAAGTCCATAACATTCCACTGCATGCCATACTACTGGCAGGATGAATCAGAACGTTCCATGCCATTCAATTCCATTTCACTCCATTCCATTCCATTCCAACTGGCACAATGAAGCAGAAAGTTCCATTCCATTCCATTCCATTCCATTCCATTCAAACTGGCAGTAGGAAGCAGAAGGTTCCATTACACTATGTTCCATTCCGTTCCATAACATTCCATTCCATTACAACTGGCAGGATGAAGCAGAACGTTCCATTCCATTCAATTCCATTCCATTCAATTCCATTCCACGCCATTCCATTCCATTCCATTCAATTCCATTCCATTCCATTCCAATCCATTCCAATTCATTCCTTTCCAACTGGGAGGACGAAGCAGAAGTTTTCAATCCATTCCATTCCATTCCATTACATTCCAAATGGCAGGATGAAGCAGAAGGTTCCATTCCATTCCATTCCATTCCATTCCATTCCATTCCATTCCATTCCATTCCATTCCATTCCAACTAGCAGTACGAAGGAGAAGGTTACATTCCATTTCATTCTATTCCATTCCATTCCATAACATTCCATTCCATTACAACTGGCAAGAGGAAACGGAACGTTCCATTCCATTCAATTCCATTCCACGCCATTCCATTCCATTCCATTCCATTCCTTTCCATTCCGTTCAAGTCCATTCAATTTCATTCCATTCCATTCCATTCCAACTGGCAGTACGAAGCAGAAGTTTCCATTCCATTCCATTCCATTCCATAACATTCCATTCCATTACAACTGGCAGGATGAAGGAGAAAGTTTCATTCAATTCAATATCAATCCATTTCTTAACAACCAAAAGAATCAAGCAAAACCATACATACCATTCCAATCCATAACAATCGATTCAATTACAAATGACAGCAACAACCAGAACGTTCCATTCCTTTCCATTTCATTCCATTCCATTCCATTCCATTTTATTCCAACTAACAGAATAAAGCAGAAGGTTCCATTCCATTCCATTCCGTTCCAATACATTACATTACATTCCAACTAGCAGGTTGAAACAGAAGGTACCATTCCATTCCATTCCATCCCATTCCATTCCATTCCATTCCATTCCATTCCATTCCATTCCATTCCATAACATTCCATTCCATTACACCTGGCAAAATGAAGCAGAACGTTCCACTCCATTCAATTCCATTCCACGCCATTCCATTCCATTCCACTCCATTCCAATCCGTTCCAAATGGCACGATGAAGCAGAAGGTCCGATTCCATTCCATTCCATTCTATTCAATTTCATAACATTCCATTTCATTACAACTGGCAGGATGAAGCAGAACTTTCCATTCCATTCAATTGCATTCCACTCCATTCCGTTCCATTCCAACTGGCACGATGAAGCAGAAGGTTCTATTCCATTCCATTCCATTCCATTCCATTCCATTGCATTCCATTCCAACTGGCAGTACAAAGGAGAAGGTTCCATTCCATTCCGTTCCATTCCATTCCATTCCATTCCATTCCATTCCATTCCATTCCATTCCATTCCATTCCTTTCCAACTAGCAGGACGAAGCAGAACGTTCCATTGCATTCCATTCCATTCCACTCCGTTCAATTCCATTCCAACTGGCACGATGAAGCAGAAGGTTCCATTCCATTCAATTCCGTTCCATTCAGTTTCATTCCATTCCATTCCATAGCATTCCATTAAATTCCAAATGGCAGGGTGAAGCAGAGGGTTCCATTCCATTCCACTCTATTCCATTCCATTCCATTTCACTCCATTCAGTTCCATTCCATTTCATTCCAATTCAATCCAAGTAACATAATGAAGCAGAAGGTTTCATTCTATTCCATTCCATTCGATTCCATTCCTTTCCATTCCATTATATTACAACTAGCAGGAGGAAGCAGTACGTTCCATTCCATTCCATTCCTTTCCATTTCATTACAACTGGCACGATGAAGCAGAAGGTTCCATTCCATTCCATTCCATTCCATTCCATTCCATTCCATTCCATTCCATTCCATTCCATTTCATTCCAACTAACAGAATGAAGCAGAAGGTTCCATTCCACTACATTCAATTTCATTCCATAACCTTGCATTCCATTACAACTGGCAGGACGTATCAGAACGTTCCATTCCATTCAATTCCTTTCCAGGCCATTCCATTCCATTCCACCTGGCAGGAGGAAGCAGAACCTTCCATTCCATTCGATTACATTCCATTCCATTCCATTGCATTCCATTGCAACAGGCAGTACGAAGGAGAAGGTTCCATTCCATTCCATTCCATTCCATTCCATTCCATTCCATTCCATTACAACTGGCAGGGTGAAGCAGAAGGTTCCATTCCATTCCATTCCATTCCATTCCATAACATTCCATTCCATTAAACCTGGCAAGATGAAGCAGAAAGTTCCATTCCATTCAATTCCATTCCACGCCATTCCATTCCATTCCATTCCATTCCATTCCATTCCATTCCATTCCATTCCATTCCATTCCATTCCATTCCAACTGGCACGATGAAGCAGAAGATTCCATTCCATTCCATTCCATTCCATTCCATTCCATTCCATTCCATTTCATTCCAAATGGCAGGATGAAGCAGAAGGTTCCATTCCATTCCATTCCATTCCATTCCATTCCATTCCATTCCATTCCATTCCAAAGATTCCATTCCACTACAACTGGCAGGAGGAAGCAGAACGTTCCATTCCATTCCATTCCATTTCATTTCATTTCATTCCAAGTCGGAGTTTGAAACGGAAGGTTGCATTCCATTCCATTGAATTGCATTCCATTACAACTGGCAGGATGAAGCAGAAACTTGCATTCCATTCTATTTAATTCCTTTGCACAACATTCCATTCCATTAAACTGGTAGGATAAAATAGAAGGTGCCTTTCTTTTCCATTCCATTCAATTCCATTCAATTCCATTTCATTCCATTCCATTCCAAAGGGCAGGATGAAGCGGAAGGTTCCATTCCATTCCATTCCATTCCATAACATTCCATTCAATTACAACTGGCAGGATGAAGCAGAAAGTTCCATTCCATTCAATTTCATTCCATTTCTTTCCAACCAACAGAATGAAGCAGAACCTTCCATTCCATTCCATTCCATAACATTCCATTCAATTACAACTGGCAGGATGAAGCAGAACATTCCATTCCGTTCCATTTCATTCCATTCCATTCCATTCCATTCCATTCCATTCATTCCAACTAACAGAGTTCCATTCCATTCCATTCCCTTCCATTCCATTCCAGTACATTCAAACTGGAAGGTTGAAAGAGAAGGTTCCATTCCATTCCATTCCATTCCATTCCATTCCATTCCATTCCATTCCATTCCATTCCATTCCATTCCATTCCATTACATTCCATTACAACTGGCAGGATGAAGCAGAACGTTCAATTGCATTCAATTCCATTCCACTCCATTGCATTCCATTCCATTCCATTCCAACTGGCAGGATGGAGCAGGAGGTTCCGTTCCATTCCACTCCATTGCATTCCTTTCCATTCCAACTGGCATTCCATTCTATTTCATTCCATTCTATTTCATTCCTTTCCAACTGGCACGATGAAGGAGAAGGTTCCATTCCATTCCATTCCATTCCATTCCATAACATTCCATTCCATTACAACTGGCAAGATGAAGGAGAACGTTCCATTCCATTCAATTCCATTCCTCTCCATTCAATTCCATTCCATTCCAACAGGAAGGGTGAAGCAGAAAGTTCCATTCCAGTCCATTCCATTCCATTCCATTCCATTCCATTCCATTCCATTCCATAACAATCCATTCCATTCCAACTGGCAGGATGAAGCAGAACTTTTCATTCCATTCCATTCCATTCCATTCCAACCGGCAGGATGGAGCAGGAGGTTCCATTCCATTCCATTCCATTCCATTCCATTCCATTCCATTCCATTCTGATCCATTTCATTCCAAGTAGCAGAATGAAGCAGAAGGTTCCATTCCATTCCATTACAACTGGCAGGGTGAAGCAGAAAGCTCTATTCCATTCCTTTCCATTCCATTCCATTCCATTCCATTTCATTCCATTTCAATCCCACTAACAAAATGAAGCAGAAGTTTGCATTCCATTCCATTCCATTCGATTCCATTCCTTTCCATTCGATTCCATTACAACTAGCAGAATGAAGCAGAACGTACCATTCCATTCCATTCCATTCCATTCCATTCCATTCCATTCCATTCCATTCCATTCCATTCCATTCCAGATGAAGCAGCAGGTTCCAGTCCCGTCCATTCACGTCCATCACATTCCACTGCATGCCATACTCCTGGCAGGATGAATCAGAACGTTCCATGCCATTCAATTCCATTTCACTCCATTCCATTCCATTCCAACTGGCACAATGAAGCAGAAAGTTCCATTACATTCCATTCCATTCCATTCCATTCAATTCCATTGCATTGCAACTTGCAGGATGAAGCAGAAGCTTGAATTCCATTCAATATTATTTCATTCCAAAACATTCAATTCCATTACAACTGGCAGGATGAAGCAGAACGTTCCATTACATACAATTCCATTCCATTCAATTCCATTCCACGCCATTCCATTCCATTCCATTCAATTACAACTGGCAGTATGAAGCAGAACGTTCCATTCCATTCCAATTCATTCCTTTCCAACTGGAAGATTGAAGCAGAAGTTTCCATTCCATTTCATTCCATTCCATTACATTCCAAACGGCAGGAAGAAGCAGAAGGTTGCATTCCATTCCATTCCATTCCATTCCATTCCACTCCATTCCATTCCATTCCATTCCATTCCATTCCATTCCATTCCATCTTGCAGGATGAAACAGAAGGTTCCATTCCATTTCATTCCATTCCATTCCATTCTATCGCATTCCATTCCATTCCAACTCGAAGTATGAAACAGCACGTTGCATTCCATTCCATTCCATTCCATTCCATTCCATTCCATTCCATTCCATTCCATTCCATTGCAAGTGGCAGGAAGAAGCAGAAGAATCCATTCCATTCTATTCCATTCTATTCCATTCCATTCCATTCCATTCCATTCCATTCCATTCCATTCCATTCCATTCCATAACATTCCATTCAATTACAACTGGCAGGATGAACCAGAAAGTTCCATTCCATTCAATTTCATTCAATTTCTTTCCAACCAATAGAATGAAGCAGAACCTTCCATTCCATTCCATAACATTCCATTCAATTACAACTGGCAGGATGAAGCAGAACATTCCATTCCGTTCCATTTCATTTCATTCCATTCCATTCCATTCCATTCCAACTAACAGAATGAAGCAGAACTTTCGATTCCATTCCTTTCCATTCCAATACATTACGTTACATTCAAACTGGAAGGTTGAAAGAGAAGGTTGCATTCCATTCCTTTCCATTCCATTCCATTCCATTCCATTCCATTCCATTCCATTCCTTTCCATTCCATTCCATAACATTGCATTCCATTACAACTGGCAGGATAAAGCAGAACGTTCCATTCCATTCAATTCCATTCCACGCAATTCCATTCCATTCCATTCCATTCCAATCCATTCCAACTGGCACGATGAAGCAGAAGGTTCCATTCCATTCCATTCCATTCCATTCCATTCCATTTCATTCCATTCAATTCCATCTGGCAGGATGAAGCAGAAGGTTCCATTCCATTCCATTCCATTTCATAATATTCCATTCCATTCCAACTGGCAAGACGAAGCAATACGTTCCATTCCATTCACTTCCATTCCACGCCATTCTATTCCATTCCATTCCATTCCATTCCAACTGGAGCGATGAATCAGAAGGTTCCATTCCATCCCATTCCATTCCAGTCCATTCCATTTCATTCCATTCCAACTGGCATTACGAAGCAGAAGGTTCCATTCCATTCCATTCGATTCCCTTCCATTCCAACTGGCAGGATGGAGCAGGAGGTTCCATTGCATTCCATTCCATTGCATTCCATTCCATTCCATTCCATTCTATTCCATTTCATGCCATAACATTCCATTCAATTACAACTGGCAGGGTGAAGCAGAACTATCCTTTCCATTCCATTCACTCCATTCAATTCCATTCCATTTCAATCCATTTCAATCCAACTAACATAATGAAGCAGAAGTTTCCATTCCATTCCATTCGAATCCATTCCTTTCCATTCGATTCCATTACAACTAGCAGGACGAAGCAGAAGGTTCCATTCCATTCCACTCCACTCCACACCATTCCAATTCGTTGCAACTGGATGGATGAAGCAGAAGGTTCCATTCCCTTCCATTCAAGTCCATAACATTCCATTGCATGCCATACAACTGGCAGGATGAATCAGAACGTTCAATTCCATTCAATTCCATTTCACTCCATTCCATTTCATCCCAACTAGCACAATGAAGCAGAAAGTTCCATTCCATTCCATTCCAGTCCATTCAAACTGACAGTACGAAGCAGAAGGTTCCATTACACTATGTTCCATTCCATTCCATAACATTGCATTCCATTACAACTGGCAGGATGAAGCAGAACGTTCCATTCCATTCAATTGCATTCCACGCCATTCCATTCCATTCCATTCCATTCCATTCCATTCCATTCCAATCCATTCCAATTCATTCCGTTCCAACTGGCAGGACGAAGCAGAAGGTTTCCGTCCATTCCATTCCATTCCATTTTATACCAACTGGCTGGATGAAGCAGAAGCTTCCATTCCATTCCATTCCATTCCATTCCATTCCATTCCATTCCATTCCATTCCAACTGGCAGTACAAAGCAGAAGGTTCCATTCCATTCCATTCCATTCCATTCCATTCCATAACATTCCATTCCATTACAACTGGCAGGATGAAGCAGAACGTTCCATTCCATTCAATTCCATTCCACGCCATTCCATTCCATTCCATTCCATTCCATTCCATTCCATTCCATTCCATTCCATTCCATTGCACTCCATTCCATTCCAAAGGGCAGGACGAAGTGGAGGGTACCATTCCATTCCATTCCATTCCAAACATTCCATTCAATTACAACTGGCAGGATGAAGCAGAACTTTCCATTCCATTCCATTCCATTCCATTTCATTCCAACTAACAGAATGAAGCAGAACTTTCGATTCCATTCCATTCCATAACATTCCACTCAATTACAACTGGCAGGATGAAGCAGAATGTCCAATTATGTTCCATTCCATTATATTCCATTCCGTTATATTCCATTCCATTCCATTCCATTTCATTCCAACTAACAGAATGAAGCAGAAGGTTCCATTCCTTTCCATTCCAATACATTACATTACATTCCAACTGGAAGGTTGAAACAGAAGGTTCCATTCCATTCCATTCCATTCCATTCCACTCCATTCCATTCCATTCCAGTCCATTCCATTCCATTCCATTGCATTCCAGTACAACTGGCAAGATGAAGCAGAACGTTCAACACCATTCAGTTCAATTCCATTCCATTCAATTCCATTCCACTCCATATCATTCCATTCCAACTGGCACGATGAAGCAGAAGGTTCCATTCCATTCCATTCCGTTTCATTCCATTCCATTCCATTCCATGCCATTCCAACAGGAAGGGTGAAGCAGAAATTTCCATTCCATTCCTTTCCATTCCATTCCATTCCATAACATTCCATTCCATTACAACTGGCAAGATGAAACAGAATGTTCCACTCCATTCAATTCCATTCCACGCCATTCCATTCCATTCCATTCCAACAGGAAGGGTGAAGCAGAAAGTTCCATTCCTTTCCATTCCATTCCATTCCATTCCATTCCATTCCATTCCATTCCATTCCATTCCATTCCATTCGAACTGGCAGGAGGAAGCAGAACATTCCATTCCATTCCATTGCAACTGGCAGGATGGAGCAGGAGGTTCCATTCCATTCCAATCCATTGCATTGCATTGCATTCCATTCCATTCTATTCCATTCCATGCCATAACATTCCATTCCATTACAACTGGCAGGGTGAAGCAGAACTATACTTTCCATTCCATTCACTCCATTCAATTCCATTCCATTTCAATCCATTTCAATCCCACTAACAAAATGAAGCAGAAGTTTGCATTCCATTCCATTCCATTCGATTCCATTCCTTTCCATTCGATTCCATTACAACTAGCAGGACGAAGCAGAATGTTCCATTCCATTCCCCTCCACACCATTCCATTTCATTGCACTGGCTCGATGAAGCAGAAGGTTCCATTCCATTCCATTCAAGTCCATAACATTCCACTGCATGCCATACTACTGGCAGGATGAATCAGAACGTTCCATGCCATTCAATTCCATTTCACTCCATTCCATTCCTTTGCAACTGGCGCGATGAAGCAGAAGCTTCCACTCCATTCCATTCCATTCCAGTTCATTCCATTGCATTCCATTCCAATCGAACTGCCAGAACGAAGCAGAAGGTTCCATTACACTATGTTCCATTCCATTCCATAACATTGCATTCCATTACAACTGGCAGGATGAATTAGAATGTTCCATTTCATTCAATTCCATTCCACGCCATTCCATTCCATTCCATTCCATTCCATTCCATTCCATTCCAATCCATGCCAATTCATTCCTTTCCAACTGGCAGGATGAAGCAGAAGGTTTCCATCCATTCCATTCCATCCCATTACATTCCAAATGGCAGGATGAAGCAGAAGGTTCCATTGCATTCCATTGCATTCCATTCCATTCCATTCCATTCCATTCCATTCCATTCCATTGCATTCCATTACAACTGGCAGTACGAAGGAGAAGGTTACTTTCCATTTCATTCTATTCCATTCCATTCCATAACATTCCATTCCATTACAACTGGCAAGATGAAGCAGAACGTTCCACTTCATTCAATTCCATTCCACGCCATTCCATTCCATTCCACTCCATTCCATTCCATTCCCTTCCATTCCATTCAATTCCATTGCATTCCAGTCCATTCCAAAGCCCAGGACGACACGCAACCGAACCTTCCATTCCATTCCATTCCAGTCCATTCCATAACCTTCCATTCAATTACAACTGGCAGGATGAAGCAGAAAGTTCCATTCAATTCAATTTCATTCCATTTCTTTCCAACCAAAAGAATGAAGCAGAACCTTCCATTCCATTCCATTCCATAACATTCGATTCAATTACAACTGACAGGATGAAGCAGAACGTTCCATTCCGTTCCATTTCATTCCATTCCATTCCATTCCATTTTATTCCAACTAACAGAATAAAGCAGAAGGTTCCATTCCATTCCATTCCGTTCCAATACATTACATTACATTCCAACTAGCAGGTTGAAACAGAAGGTACCATTCCATTCCATTCCATTCCATTCCATTCCATTCCATTCCATTCCATTCCATTCCATTCCATTCGAACTGGCAGTTTGAAAGAGAAGGTTCCATTCAATTCCATTCCATTCCTTTCCATTCTATTCCATTCCATTCCATTTCTTTCCATTTCTTTTCATTCCATACCATTCCAACTTGCAGGATGAAGGGGAAGGTTCCATTGTATTTCCTTCCATTCCATTCCATTCTATTCCATTCCAACAGGAAGGGTGAAGCAGAAAGTTCCTTTCCATTCCATTCCATTCCATTTCATAACAATCCATTCCATTCCAACTGGCACGATGAAGCAGAAGGTTCCATTCAATTCCACTCCATTCCATTCAATTCCATAACCTTCCATTCAACTACAACTGGCAGGACGAATCAGAACGTTCCATTCCATTCAATTCCATTCCACTCCATATAATTCCATTCCAACTGGCACGATGAAGCAGAAGGTTCCATTCGATTCCATTCCATTCCATTCCATTCCATTCCATTCCATTCCATTCCATTCCATTCCATTTCATTCCATTCCAACTGGCAGGGTGAAGCAGAATTTTCCATTCCATTCCATGCCATTTCATTCCATTCCATTCCATTCCATTTCATTCCATTCCACCCCATGTGGAAGGATAAGGCAAAAGTATCCATTCCATTCCATTCCATTCCATTCCACTCCATTCCATTCCATTCCATTCCATTCCATTCCATTCCATTCTATTCCATTCCACTCCATTCCATTCCATTCCATTCCATTCCATTCCATTCCATTCCATTCCATTCCATTCCATTCCATTCCATTCCATTCCATAACATTCCATTCCATTACAACTGGCAAGATGAAGGAGAACGTTCCATTCCATTCAATTCCATTCCACGCCATTCCATTCCATTCCATTCCATTCTATTTCATTCCATTCCATTCCTTTCCATTCCATTGCATTCCATTCCATTCTAACTGGCACGATGAAGCAGAAGATTCCATTCCATTCCATTTCATTCCATTCCATTCCATTCCATTACAACTGGCAGGATGAAGCAGAAAGTTCCATTCAATTCAATTTCATTCCATTTCTTTCCAACCAAAAGAATGAAGCAGAACCTTCCATTCCATTCCATTCCATAACATTCGATTCAATTACAACTGACAGGATGAAGCAGAACGTTCCATTCCGTTCCATTTCATTCCATTCCATTCCATTCCATTTTATTCCAACTAACAGAATAAAGCAGAAGGTTCCATTCCATTCCATTCCGTTCCAATACATTACATTACATTCCAACTAGCAGGTTGAAACAGAAGGTACCATTCCATTCCATTCCATTCCATTCCATTCCATTCCATTCCATTCCATTCCATTCCATTCCATTCCATTCCATTCCATTCCATAACATTGCATTCCAGTACAACTGGCAAGATGAAGCAGAACGTTCAACTCCATTCAATTCAATTCCACGCCATTCCATTCCATTCCACTCCATTCCATTCCGTTCCAAATGGCACGATGAAGCAGAAGGTCCCATTCCATTCCATTCCATTCCATTCCATTCCATTCCATTCCATTCCACTCCATTCCATTCCATTCCATTCCATAACATTCCATTCCATTACAACTGGCAAGATGAAACAGAATGTTCCACTCCATTCAATTCCATTCCACGCCATTCCATTCCATTCCATTCCAACAGGAAGGGTGAAGCAGAAAGTTCCATTCCTTTCCATTCCATTCCATTCCATTCCATTCCATTCCATTCCATTCCATTCCATTCCATAAAAATCCATTCCATTCGAACTGGCAGGAGGAAGCAGAACATTCCATTCCATTCCATTCCATTCCATTGCAACTGGCAGGATGGAGCAGGAGGTTCCATTCCATTCCAGTCCATTGCATTGCATTGCATTCCATTCCATTCTATTCCATTCCATGCCATAACATTCCATTCCATTACAACTGGCAGGGTGAAGCAGAACTATACTTTCCATTCCATTCACTCCATTCAATTCCATTCCATTTCAATCCATTTCAATCCCACTAACAAAATGAAGCAGAAGTTTGCATTCCATTCCATTCCATTCCATTCCATTCCTTTCCATTCGATTCCATTACAACTAGCAGGACGAAGCAGGAGGTTCCATTCCATTCCCCTCCACACCATTCCATTTCATTGCACTGGCACGATGAAGCAGAAGGTTCCATTCCCTTCCATTCAAGTCCATAACATTCCATTGCATGCCATACAACTGGCAGGATGAATCAGAACGTTCATTCCATTCAATTCCATTTCACTCCATTCCATTCCATTCCAACTGGCACAATGAAGCAGAAAGTTCCATTCCATTCCATTCCATTCCATTCCATTCAAACTGGCAGTAGGAAGCAGAAGGTTCCATTACACTATGTTCCATTCCATTCCATAACATTCCATTCCATTACAACTGGCAGGATGAAGCAGAACGTTCCATTCCATTCAATTCCATTCCATTCAATTCCATTCCACGCCATTCCATTCCATTCCATTCAATTCCATTCCATTCCATTCCAATCCATTCCAATTCATTCCTTTCCAACTGCGAGGACGAAGCAGAAGTTTTCAATCCATTCCATTCCATTACATTACATTCCAAATGGCAGGATGAAGCAGAAGGTTCCATTCGATTCCATTCCATTCCATTCCATTCCATTCCATTCCATTCCATTCCATTCCATTCCAAATACCAGGACGAAGCAGACGGTTCCATTCCATTCGATTCGATTCGATTCCATTCCATAACATTCCATTCCATTACAACTGGCAAGGTGAAACAGAACGTTCTACTCCATTCAATTCCATTCCACGCCATTCCATTCCGTTTCATTCCATTCCTTTCCATTCCGTTCCAATCCATTCAATTCCATTGCATTCCATTCCATTCCAAAGGGCAGGAAGCGGAACGTTCCATTCCATTCCAATCCATTCTATAACATTCCATTCAATTACAACTGGCAGGATGAAGCAGAAAGTTCCATTCAATTCAATTTCATTCCATTTCTTTCCAACCAAAAGAATGAAGCAGAACGTTCCATTTCATTCCATTCCATAACATTGCATTCCATTACAACTGGCAGGATGAAGAAGAACGTTCCATTTCATTCCTTTCCTTTCCATTCCATTGCATTCCATTCCATTCCATTTCATTCCATCTAACAGAATGAAGCAGAAGGTTCCATGCCATTCCTTTCCAATACACTATATTACATTCCAACTGGCAGGTTGAAACAGAAGGTTCCATTCCATTCCATTCCATCCCATTCCATTCCATTCCATTCCATTCCATTCCATTCCATTCCATTCCATTCCATTCCATAACATTGCATTCCAGTACAACTGGCAGGATGAAGCAGAACGTTCCACTCCATTCCATTCCATTCCATTCCATTCCATTCCATTCCATTCCATTCCATTCCATTCCAACTGGCACGATGAAGCAGAAGGTTCCATTCCATTCCATTCCATTCCATTCCATTCCATTCCATTCCATTCCATTCCACTCCATTCCATTCCATTCCATTCCATAACATTCCATTCCATTACAACTGGCAAGATGAAACAGAATGTTCCACTCCATTCAATTCCATTCCACGCCATTCCATTCCATTCCATTCCAACAGGAAGGGTGAAGCAGAAAGTTCCATTCCTTTCCATTCCATTCCATTCCATTCCATTCCATTCCATAAAAATCCATTCCATTCGAACTGGCAGGAGGAAGCAGAACATTCCATTCCATTCCATTCCATTCCATTGCAACTGGCAGGATGGAGCAGGAGGTTCCATTCCATTCCAGTCCATTGCATTGCATTGCATTCCATTCCATTCTATTCCATTCCATGCCATAACATTCCATTCCATTACAACTGGCAGGGTGAAGCAGAACTATACTTTCCATTCCATTCACTCCATTCAATTCCATTCCATTTCAATCCATTTCAATCCCACTAACAAAATGAAGCAGAAGTTTGCATTCCATTCCATTCCATTCGATTCCATTCCTTTCCATTCGATTCCATTACAACTAGCAGGACGAAGCAGAATGTTCCATTCCATTCCCCTCCACACCATTCCATTTCATTGCACTGGCTCGATGAAGCAGAAGGTTCCATTCCATTCCATTCAAGTCCATAACATTCCACTGCATGCCATACTACTGGCAGGATGAATCAGAACGTTCCATGCCATTCAATTCCATTTCACTCCATTCCATTCCATTCCAACTGGCACAATGAAGCAGAAAGTTCCATTCCATTCCATTCCATTCCATTCCATTCAAACTGGCAGTAGGAAGCAGAAGGTTCCATTACACTATGTTCCATTCCGTTCCATAACATTCCATTCCATTACAACTGGCAGGATGAAGCAGAACGTTCCATTCCATTCAATTCCATTCCATTCAATTCCATTCCACGCCATTCCATTCCATTCCATTCAATTCCATTCCATTCCATTCCAATCCATTCCAATTCATTCCTTTCCAACTGGGAGGACGAAGCAGAAGTTTTCAATCCATTCCATTCCATTCCATTACATTCCAAATGGCAGGATGAAGCAGAAGGTTCCATTGCATTCCATTCCATTCCATTCCATTCCATTCCATTCCATTCCATTCCAACTAGCAGTACGAAGGAGAAGGTTACATTCCATTTCATTCTATTCCATTCCATTCCATAACATTCCATTCCATTACAACTGGCAAGATGAAACAGAACGTTCTACTCCATTCAATTCCATTCCACGCCATTCCATTCCGTTCCATTCCATTCCTTTCCATTCCGTTCCAATCCATTCAATTCCATTGCATTCCATTCCATTCCAAAGGGCAGGACGAAACGGAACGTTCCATTCCATTCCAATCCATTCTATAACATTCCATTCAATTACAACTGGCAGGATGAAGCAGAAAGTTCCATTCAATTCAATTTCATTCCATTTCTTTCCAACCAAAAGAATGAAGCAGAACCTTCCATTCCATTCCATTCCATAACATTCGATTCAATTACAACTGACAGGATGAAGCAGAACGTTCCATTCCGTTCCATTTCATTCCATTCCATTCCATTCCATTTTATTCCAACTAACAGAATAAAGCAGAAGGTTCCATTCCATTCAATTCCATTCATTTCAATTTCATAAGATTCCATTGCATTACAACTGGCAGGATGAAGCAGAACGTTCCATTCCATTCCATTCCATTCCATTCCATTCCATTCCATTCCATTCCATTCCATTCCATTCCATTCCATTCGAACTGGCAGTTTGAAAGAGAAGGTTCCATTCAATTCCATTCCATTCCTTTCCATTCTATTCCATTCCATTCCATTTCTTTCCATTTCTTTTCATTCCATACCATTCCAACTTGCAGGATGAAGGGGAAGGTTCCATTGTATTTCCTTCCATTCCATTCCATTCTATTCCATTCCAACAGGAAGGGTGAAGCAGAAAGTTCCTTTCCATTCCATTCCATTCCATTTCATAACAATCCATTCCATTCCAACTGGCACGATGAAGCAGAAGGTTCCATTCAATTCCACTCCATTCCATTCAATTCCATAACATGCCATTCCAATACAACTGGCAGGATGAATCAGAACGTTCCATTCCATTCAATTCCATTCCACTCCATTCCATTCCATTCCAACTGGCACGTTGAAGCAGAAGGCTCCATTCCATCCCATTCCATTCCATTCGATTCCGTTCCACTCCATTCCATTCCATTCCATTCCATTTCATTTCTTTCCAACTGGCAGGAAGAAGCAGAATGTTCCATTCCATTCCATTTCATTTCATTCCATTCCATTCCATTCCATTTCATTCCATTCCACCCCATCTGGAAGGATAAGGCAAAAGTATCCATTCCATTCCATTCCATTCCATTCCACTCCATTCCATTCCATTCCATTGCATTCCAACAGGAAGGGTGAAGCAGAAAGTTCCATTCCATTCTATTCCATTCCATTCCATAACATTCCATTCCATTACAACTGGCAAGATGAAGCAGAACGTTCAACTCCATTCAATTCCATTCCACGCCATTCCATTCCATTCCACTCCATTCCATTCCGTTCCAAATGGCACGATGAAGCAGAAGGTCCCATTCCATTCCATTCCATTCCATTCCATTCCATTCCATTCCATTCCATAACATTGCATTCCAGTACAACTGGCAAGATGAAGCAGAACGTTCCATTGCATTCAATTCCATTCCACGCCATTCCATTCCATTCCACTCCATTCCATTCCGTTCCAAATGGCACGATGAAGCAGAAGGTTCCATTCCATTCCATTCCATTCCATTCCATTCCATTCCATTCCATTCCATTCCATAACATTCCATTCCATTACAACTGGCAAGATGAAGGAGAACGTTCCATTCCATTCAATTCCATTCCACGCCATTCCATTCCATTCCATTCCATTCCATTCCATTCCATTCCATTCCATTCCATTCCATTCCATTCCATTCCATTCCATTCCATTCCTTTCCATTCCATTCCATTCCATTCCATTCCATTCCATTCCATTCCATTCCATTGCATTCCAACAGGAAGGGTGAAGCAGAAAGTTCCATTCCATTCTATTCCATTCCATTCCATAACATTCCATTCCATTACAACTGGCAAGATGAAGCAGAACGTTCAACTCCATTCAATTCCATTCCACGCCATTCCATTCCATTCCACTCCATTCCATTCCGTTCCAAATGGCACAATGAAGCAGAAGGTTCCATTCCATTCCATTCCATTCCATTCCATTCCATTCCATTTCATTCCATTCCATAACATTGCATTCCATTACAAATAGCAGGAGGAGGCAGAAGGTTCCATTCCATTCCATTCCATTCCATTCCATTCCATTCCATTCCATTCCATTCCATTCCATTCCATAACATTGCATTCCATTACAACTGGCAGGATGAAGCAGAACGTTCCATTCCATTCAATCCCATTCCACTCCATTCCATTCCGTTCCATTCCATTCCATGCCATTGCATTCCATTCCATTCCATTCCAACTGGCACGATGAAGCAGAAGGTTCCATTCCATTCCATTCCGTTTCATTCCATTCCATTCCATACCATTCCATTCCATTCCATTCCAACAAGAAGGGTGAAGCAGAAAGTTCCATTCCATTCCATTCCATTCCATTCCATTCCATTCAAACTGTCAGTAGGAAGCAGAAGATTCCATTACACTATGTTCCATTCCGTTCCATAACATTCCATTCCATTACAACTGGCAGGATGAAGCAGAACGTTCCATTCCATTCAATTCCATTCCATTCAATTCCATTCCACGCCATTCCATTCCATTCCATTCAATTCCATTCCATTCCATTCCAATCCATTCCAATTCATTCCTTTCCAACTGGGAGGACGAAGCAGAAGTTTTCAATCCATTCCATTCCATTCCATTACATTCCAAATGGCAGGATGAAGCAGAAGGTTCCATTGCATTCCATTCCATTCCATTCCATTCCATTCCATTCCATTCCATTCCAACTGGCACGATGAAGCAGAAGTTTCCATTCCATTCCATTCCATTCCATAACATTCCATTCCATTACAACTGGCAAGATGAAACCGAACGTTCTACTCCCTGCAATTCCCTTCCACGCCAGTCCATTCCGGTCCATTCCATTCTTTTCCATTCCATTCCATTCCATTCAATTCCATTGCATTCCATTCCATTCCAAAGGGCAGGACGAAGTGGAAGGTTCCATTCCATTCCATTCCATTCCATTCCATTCCATAACATTCCATTCAATTACAACTGGCAGGATGAAGCAGGACGTTCCATTCCGTTCCATTTCATTCCATTTCTTTCCAACCAACAGAATGAAGCAGAACCTTCCATTCCATTCCATTCCATAACATTCCATTCAATTACAACTGGCAGGATGAAACAGAACTTTCCATTCCATTCCATTCCATGCCATTCCATTTTATTCCAACTAACAGAATGAAGCAGAACCTTCGATTCCATTCCATTCCATTCCAATACATTACATTACATTCCAACTAGCAGGTTGAAACAGACGGTACCATTCCATTCCATTCCATTCCATTCCATTCCATTCAAGTCCATAAAATTCCATTCCATTCCAACTGGCAGGACGAAGCAGAATGTTCCATTCCATTCAATTCCATTCCATTCCATTTCTTTCCTTTTCTTTTCATTCCATACCATTCCAACTTGCAGGATGAAGCAGAAGTTTCCATTGTATTTCATTCCATTCCATTCCATCCTATACCATTCCAAAAGGAAGGGTGAAGCAGAAAGTTTCTTTCCATTCCATTCCAATCCATTCCTTTTCACTCCATTCCATTCCATTCAACTGGCAGGATGAAGCAGAAAGTTCCATTCCATTCGATTCCACATTCACTCCAACTGGCAGGATGAAGCAGAAGTTTCCATTCCATTCCAGTCCATTCCGTTCCATTCGATTCCATTCTATTCCATTCCATGCCATAACATTCCATTCCATTACAACTGGCAGGGTGAAGCAGAACGTTCCTTTCCATTCCATTCCATTCCATTCCATTCCATTCCATTCCATTCCATTCCATTCCAACTGGCAGGATGAAGCAGAAGGTTCCATTCCATTCCATTCCATTCCATTCAATTCCATAACATTCCATTCCATTACAACTGGCAGGATGAAGCAGAACGTTCCATTCCATTCAATTCCATTCCACTCCATTCCATTCCATTCCAACTGGCACGATGAAGCAGAAGGTTCCATTCCATTCCATTCCATTCCATTCCATTCCATTCCATTCCATTCCATTCCATTCCATACAGTTCCATTCCAACGGGCAGCATGAAGCAGAAGGTTCCATTCCATTCCATTGCATTCCATTCCATTCCATTCCATACAGTTCCATTCCATGTCATTCCAATCTGGAAGGATGAAGCAGAACGTATCCATTCCATTCCATTCCATTCCATTCCATTCCATTCCATTCCATTCCATTCCATTCCAACTGGCAGGATGAAGCAGAAGGTTCCATTCCATTCCATTCCATTCCATTCCATAACATTCCATTCCATTACAACTGGCAGGATGAAGCAGAACGTTCCATTCCATTCAATTCCATTCCACGCCATTCCATTCCATTCCACTCCATTCCATTCTGTTCCAAATGGCACAATGAAGCAGAAGGTCCCATTCCATTCCATTCCATTCCATTCCATTCCATTAAATTACATTAAATTACATGGCATTCGAAATCGCAGGATGAAGCAGAAGGTTCCATTCCATTCCATTCCAACTGGCAGGATGAAGCTGAAGTTTCGATTCCATTCGATTGCATTCCATTACAACTGGCAGGACGAAGCAGAATGTTCCATGCCATTCCATTGCCATTCCATTCCATTCCATTCTCATTAAGAAGTGATTCAATGCCATTCCACTCCATTCCATTCCATTCCAACTGGCACGATGAAGCCGAAGGTTCCATTCCATTCCATTCCGTTTCATTCCATTCCATTCCATACCATTCCATTGCATTCCATTCCATTCCAACAGGAAGGGTGAAGCAGAAAGTTCCATTCCATTCCATTCCATTCCATTCCATTCCATTCCATTCCATTCCCTTACATTCCATTCCATTGCATTCCATTCCATACCAACTGGCACGATGAAGCGGAAGGTTCCATTCCATTCCATTCCATTCCATTCCATTCCATTCCAACTGGAATTATGAAGCAGCAGGTTCTATTCCATTCCATTCCATTCCATTGCATTGCATTCCATTCCATTCTATTCCATTCCATGCTATAACATTCCATTCCATTACAACTGGCAGGATGAAGCAGAAGTTTCCATTCCATTCCATTCCATTCCATTCCATTCCATTTCATTTCATTTCAACTGGCAAGTTGAAGCAGAAGGTTGCATTCCATTCCATTCCATTCCATTCCATTCCTTTCCATTCCATTCCCTTCCAACTGGCAGGATGAAGCAGAATGTTCTATTTCCTTCCATTCCATTCCATTCCATTCAATTCCATTGCATTGCGACTGGCAGGATGAAGCAGAAGGTTGCATTCCATTCTATTTTATTTCCATTCCACAACATTCCATTCCATTAAACTGGCAGGATGAAGCAGAACCTTCCATTCCATTCAATTCCATTCCACTCCATTCCATTCCCTTACATTCCATTCCATTACAACTGGCAGGATGAAGCGGAAGGTTCCATTCCATTCCATTCCATTCCACTCCATTCCATTCCAATTGGCAGGATGAAGCAGAAGGTTCCATTCCATTGCATTCCATAACATTCCATTCCATTACAACTGGCAGGATGAAGCAGAACGTTCCATTTCATTCAATACCATTCCCCTCCATTCCATTCTATTCCATTCTATTCCATTCCATTCCATTCCTTTCCATTCCATTGCATTCCATTCCATTCTAACTGGCACGATGAATCAGAACATTCCATTCCATTCCATTCCATTCCATTCCAATACATTCCAACTGGCAGGACGAAGCAGAAGGTTCCATTCCATTCCATTCCATTCCATTCCATTCCATTCCATTCCATAACATTCCATTCCATTACAACTGGCAGGATGAAGCAGAAACTTGCATTCCATTCTATTTAATTCCTTTGCACAACATTCCATTCCATTAAACTGGTAGGATAAAATAAAAGGTGCCTTTCTTTTCCATTCCATTCAATTCCATTCAATTCCATTTCATTCCATTCCATTCCAAAGGGCAGCATGAAGCGGAAGGTTCCATTCCATTCCATTCCATTCCATAACATTCCATTCAATTACAACTGGCAGGATGAAGCAGAAAGTTCCATTCCATTCAATTTCATTCCATTTCTTTCCAACCAACAGAATGAAGCAGAACCTTCCATTCCATTCCATTCCATAACATTCCATTCAATTACAACTGGCAGGATGAAGCAAAACGTTCCATTCCGTTCCATTTCATTCCATTCCATTCCATTCCATTTCATTCCAACTAACAGAATAAATCAGAAGGTTCCATTCCATTCCATTCCATTCCATTCCATTACATTCCATTCCATTCCATTCCATTCATTCCATTCCATTCCAACTGGCAGTTGAAACAGAAGGTACCATTCCATTCCATTCCATTCCTCTACATTCCATTCATTCCATTCCATTCCATTCCATTCCATTCCATTCCATTCCATTCCATTCCATTCCATTCCAACTGGCAGGATGAAGCAGAAGGTTCCATTCCATTCCATTCCATTCCATTCCATTCCATTCCATTCCATTCCATTCCATTCCATTTCATTCCATTCCATTCTGTTCCATTCCAATTCATTCCAAATGGCAGGGTGTAGCAGAAGGTTCCATTCCATTCCATTCCATTCCATTCCATTCCATTCCATTCCATTCCATTCCAACTGGCACGATGAAGCAGAAGGTTCCATTCCATTCCATTCCATTCCATTCCATTCCATTCCATTCCAACTGGCAGGATGAAGCAGAAGGTTCCATTCCATTCCATTCCATTCCATAACATTCCATTCCATTCCAACTGGCAGGATGAAACAGAAGGTTCCATTCCATTCCATTCCATTCCATTCCATTCCATTCCATTCCATTCCATTCCATTCCATTCCATTCCATTTCATTCCATTACAACTGGCAGGATGAAGCAGAAGGTTCCACTCCATTCCATCGCATTCTATAACATTCCATTCCATTCCATTCCATTCCATTCCATTCCATTCCATTCCATTCCATTCCATTCCATTCCATTCCATTCCAACTGGCAGGATGAAGCAGAAGTGTCCATTTCATTCCATTCATTTAACTTACATTCCATTCCATTCCATTGCATTCCATTCAATTCAATTCCATTCCATTCAATTCCAACTAACAGGATGAATCAGAAGGATCCATTTCATTCCATTCCATTCCATTCCATTTCATTCCATTCCAACTGGCAGGATGAAGCAGAAGGTTCCATTCCATTCCATTCCATTCCATTCCATTCCATTCCATTCCATTCCATTCCATTCCATTCCATTCCATTCCATTCCAACTGGCAGGATGAAGCAGAATGTTCCATTCCATTCCATTTCATTCCATTCCATTCCATTCCATTCCATTCCATTCCCTTCAATTTCAACTGGCAGTATGAAGCAGAAGGCTCCATTCCATTGCATTCCATTCCATTCCATTGCATTCCATTCCATTTCATTCCATTGCATTCCAACTGGCAGGATGAAACAGAAGTTTCCATTCCATTCCATTCTGTTCCATTCCATAACATTCCATTCCATTCCAACTGGCAGCATGAAGCAGAAGGTTCCATTCCATTCCATTGCATTCCATTCCATTCCAACTGGCAGGATTAAGCAGAAGGTTCCATTCCATTCCATTCCATTCCATTCCATTCCATTGCATTCCATACAGTTCCATTCCAACGGGCAGGATTAAGCAGAAGGTTCCATTCCATTCCATTTTATTCCAATCCATTCCAATCCATTCCATTCCATTCCATTCCAATCCATTCCATTGATGAAGCAGAACGTTTCATTCCATTCCATTTCATTCCATTCCATTCCATTCCATTCCATTCCATTCCATTCCAACTGGCAGGATGAAGCAGAATGTTCAATTTCATTCCATTCCATTCCATTCCATTCCATTCCATTCCATTCCATTCCATTCCATAACAATCCATTCCATTCCAACTGGCAGGATGAAGCAGAACTTTTCATTCCATTCCATTCCATTCCATTCCATTCCATTCCATTCCATTGCATTCCATTCCATTCCAACTGGCACAATGAAGCAGAAGGTTCCATTCCATTCCATTCCATTCCATTCCATTCCATTCCATTCCAACTGGCACGATGAAGCAGAAGGTTCCATTCCATTCCATTCCATTCCATTCCATTCCATTCCATTCCATTCCATAACATTCCATTCCATTACAACTGGCAGGATGAAGCAGAACGTTCCATTCCATTCCATTCCATTCCATTCCATTCCATTCCATTCCATTCCATTCCATTCCATTCCATTCCATAACATTGCATTCCATTACACATGGCAGGATGAAGCAGAACGTTCCATTCCATTCCATTCCATTCCATTCCATTCCATTCCATTCCATTCCATTCCATTCCATTCCATTCCAAATGGCAGGATGGAGCAGAATGTTGCATTCAATTCCATTCCATGCCAACTGGCAGGACGAAGCGGAAGCTTCCATTCCATCCATTCCCTTCCATTGCATTCCATTCCATTCCATTGCATTCCATTCCATTCCATTCTGATCCATTCCATTCCAAATGGCAGGATGAAGCAGAAGCTTCCATTCCATTCGATTCTATTCCAACTGGAGGGATGAATCACAATGTTCCATTGTGTTCCATTCCATTCCACTCCTTCCATCTCGCATGATTAAGAAGTTGGTTCCATTCCATTCCATTCCATTCCATTGCACTCTATTCCACCTGGCAGAATGAAGCAGAACATTCTATTCCATTCCATTCCATTCCATTCCATTCCAATCCAACTGGAAGAATGAATAACAATGTTCCATTCTGTTCCATTCCATTCCATTCCATTCCATTCCATTCCATTCCAACTATCAGAACGAAGCAGAAGGTTCCATTCCATTCCATTCCATTGCATTCCATTCCATTGCAAATGGCAGGATGAAGCAGAAGATTCCATTCCATTCCATTCCATTCCATTCCATTCCATTCCATTGCATTCCATTCCATTGCATTTCAACTGACTGGTGAAGCAGAAGGTTCTATTCCATTCCATTACATTCCATTACATTCCATTGCATTGCAACTGGCAGGATGAAGCAGAAGCTTGCATTCCATTCTATTTCATTTCATTCCACAACATTCCATTCCATTAAACTGGTAGGATGATGTAGATTGTTCCATTCCATTCCTTTCCATTCCATTCCATTCCATTCCATTCCATAACATTCCATTCAATTACAACTGGCAAGATGAAGCAGAACGTTCCATGCCATTCCATTTTATTCCAACTAACAGAATGAAGCAGAACCTTCGATTCCATTCCATTCCATAACATTCCACTCAATTACAACTGGCAGGCTGAAGCAGAACGTCCAATTACGTTCCATTCCATTATATTCCATTCCATTCCATTCCATTCCATTCCATTCCATTCCAACTAACAGAATGAAGCAGAAGGTTCCATTCCTTTCCATTCCAATACATTACATTACATTCCAACTGGAAGGTTGAAAGAGAAGGTTGCATTCCATTCCATTCCATTCCATTCCATTCCATTCCATTCCATTCCATTCCATTGCATTCCATTCCATTCCAACTGGCAGGATTAAGCAGAAGGTTCCATTCCATTCCATTCCATTCCATTCCATTCCATTCCATTCTTCGTCATTGCAAATGGCGGGATGAAGCAGAAGGTTACATTCCATTCCATTCCATTCCATTCCATTCCATTCCATTCCATTCCATTCCTCGTCATTGGAAATGGCAGGATGAAGCAGAAGGTTACATTCCATTCCATTCCATTACATTACATTCCATTACATAACATTCTATTACATTCCAACGGGCAGGATGAAGCATAATGTTTCATTCCATTCCATTCCATTCCATTCCTTTCCATTAAACTGGCAGGATGAAGTAGAAGGTTCCATTCCATTCCATTCCATTCCATTCCATTCCATTCCATTCCATTCCATTCCACAACATTCCATTCCATTCCACCTGGCAGGATGAAGCAGAAGGTTCCATTCCATTCCATTCCATTCCATTCCATTCCATTCCATTCCATTCCATTCCATTCCATTCCATTCCATTCCATTCCATTCCATTCCAACTGGCAGGATGAAGCAGAAGGTTCCATTCCATTCCATTACATTCCATTCACCATTCCATTCATTAAACTGGCAGGATGAAGAAGGTTCCATTCCATTCCATTCCATTCTATTCCATTCCATGTCATAACATTCCATTCCATTACAAATGGCAGAGTGCAGCAGGACTTTCCATTCAATTCCATTCCATTTCACTCCATTCAATTCCATTCCATTTCATTCTATTTCAATCCAAGTAACATAATGAAGCAGAAGGTTCCATTCCATTCGATTCCATTCCATTCCATTCCATTCCATTTCATTCCATCTGGCACGATGAAGCAGAAGGTTCCATTCCATTCCATTCCATTCCGGTCAAGTCCATAACATTCCATTCCATTAAAACTGGCAGGATGACGCAGAACGTTCCATTCCGTTCAATTCCATTCCACTCCATTCCATTCCATTCCAACTCTGCACGATGAAGCAGAAGGTTCCATTCCATTCCATTCCATTCCATAACATTCCATTCCATTAAACCTGGCAAGATGAAGCAGAAAGTTCCATTCCATTCAATTCCATTCCATTCCATTCCATTCCATTCCATTCCATTCCATTCCAACTGGCAGGATGAAGCAGAAGGTTCCATTCCATTCCATTCCATTCCATTCCATTCCAACTGGCACGATGAAGCAGAAGGTTCCATTCCATTCCATTCCATTCCATTCCATTCCATTCCATTCCATTCCATTCCATTCCATTCCATTCCATTCCATTCCATTCCATTCCATTTCATTCCAACTGGCAGGATGAAGCAGAAGGTTCCATTCCATTCCATTCCATTCCATTCCATTCCTTTCCATTCCATTCCAAAGATTCCATTCCACTACAACTGGCAGGAGGAAGCAGAACGTTCCATTCCATTCCATTCCATTTCATTTCATTTCATTCCAAGTCGGAGTTTGAAACGGAAGGTTGCATTCCATTCCATTGAATTGCATTCCATTACAACTGGCAGGATGAAGCAGAAACTTGCATTCCATTCTATTTAATTCCTTTGCACAACATTCCATTCCATTAAACTGGTAGGATAAAATAGAAGGTGCCTTTCTTTTCCATTCCATTCAATTCCATTCAATTCCATTTCATTCCATTCCATTCCAAAGGGCAGCATGAAGCGGAAGGTTCCATTCCATTCCATTCCATTCCATTCCATTCCATTCCATTCCATAACATTCCATTCAATTACAACTGGCAGGATGAAGCAGAAAGTTCCATTCCATTCAATTTCATTCCATTTCTTTCCAACCAACAGAATGAAGCAGAACCTTCCATTCCATTCCATTCCATAACATTCCATTCAATTACAACTGGCAGGATGAAGCAAAACGTTCCATTCCGTTCCATTTCATTCCATTCCATTTCATTCCAACTAACAGAATAAATCAGAAGGTTCCATTCCATTCCATTCCATTCCATTCCATTCCATTCCATTCCATTACATTACATTCAACTTCATTCCATTCCATTCCATTCGAACTGGCAGTTTGAACGAGAAGGTTCCATTATATTCCATTCCATTCCTTTCCGTTCCTCTACATTCCAACTGGCAGGATGAAGCAGAAGTTTTCATACAATTCCATTCCATTCCATAACATTCCATTCCATTACATTACATTCCATTACATTCCAACTGGCAGGATGAAGCAGAAGGTTCCATTCCATTCAATTTCATTCCATTCCCATCCATTGCATTCTATTCCATTCCAACTGGAAGGATGAAGCAGAAAGTTCTATTCCATTCCATTCCATTCCATAAGATTCCATTCCATTCCAACTGGCAGGACGAAGCAAAATGTTCCATTCCATTCCATTCCATAACATTCCATTCCATTCCAACTGGCACGATGAAGGAGAAGGTTCCATTCCATTCCATTCCAGTCCTTTCCATTCCATTCCATTCCATTCCAACTGGCAGTACGAAGCAGAAGGTTCCATTCCATTCCACTCCATTCTATAACATTGCATTCCATTACAAATTGCAGGATGAAGCAGAATGTTGCATTCAATTCCATTCCATGCCAACTGGCAGGATGAAGCAGAAGCTTCCATTCCATCCATTCCATTCTGTTGCATTCCATTCCATTCCATTCTGATACATTTCATTCCAAGTAGCAGAATGAAGCAGAAGGTTCCATTCCATTCCATTCCAACTGGCAGGATGTAGCAGAAGTTTCCATTCCATTCGATTCTATTCCAACTGCAAGGATGAATCACAATGTTCCATTGTGTTGCATTGCCTTCCATTCCTTCCATATCGCAGGTTTAAGAAGTGGGTTCCATTCCATTCCATTCCATTGCACTCTATTCCACCTGGCAGAATGAAGCAGAACATTCTATTCCGTTCCATTCCATTCCATTCCATTCCAATCCAACTGGAAGAATGAATAACAATGTTCCATTCTGTTCCATTCCATTCCATTCCATTCCATTCCCTTACATTCCATTCCATTGCATTCCATTCCATTCCAACTCGCTCGATGAAGCAGAAGGTTTCATTCGATTCCATTCCATTCCTTTCCATTCCATTCCAACTAGCAGGACGAAGCAGAAGTTTGCATTCCATTCGATTCCATTCCATTCCATTCTTTTCCATTCCATTGCATTGGAACTGACTAGTGAAGCAGAAGGTTCTATTTCATTCCATTCCATTCCATTCCATTCAATTCCATTGCATTGCAACTTGCAGGATGAAGCAGAAGCTTGCATTCCATTCTATTTCATTTCATTCCACAACATTCCATTCCATTAAACTGGTAGGATGAAGTAGATTGTTCCATTCCTTTCCTTTCCATTCCATTCCACTCCATTCCATTCCATAACATTCCATTCAATTACAACTGGCAGTATGAAGCAGAACGTTCCATTCCATTCCATTTCATTCCAAGTAACAGAATGAAGCAAAACCATCGATTCCATTCCATTCCATAACATTCCACTCAATTACAACTGGCAGGATGAAGCAGAACGTCCAATTATGTTCCATTCCATTATATTTCATTCCATTCCATCATTCCATTCCATTTCATTCCATTCCATTCCATTACAACTGGCAGGATGAAGCAGAACGTTCCATTCCATTCCACTGCATTCCATTCCATTCCAAATGGCACGATGAGGCAGAAGGTTTTATTGCATTCCATTCCATTCCATTCCATTCGATTCCATTCCAACTGGCAGGACAAAACAGAAGATTCCATTCCATTCCTTTCCATTCCATTTCATAACATTCCATCCATTCCATTCCAATTTGAAGCAGAAGGTTCCATTCCATTCCACATTCCATTCCATTCTAACTGGCAGGGTTAAGCAGAAGGTTCCATTCCATTAAACTGGTAGGATAAAATAGAAGGTGCCTTTCTTTTCCATTCCATTCAATTCCATTCAATTCCATTTCATTCCATTCCATTCCAAAGGGCAGCATGAAGCGGAAGGTTCCATTCCATTCCATTCCATTCCATAACATTCCATTCAATTACAACTGGCAGGATGAAGCAGAAAGTTCCATTCCATTCAATTTCATTCCATTTCTTTCCAACCAACAGAATGAAGCAGAACCTTCCATTCCATTCCATTCCATAACATTCCATTCAATTACAACTGGCAGGATGAAGCAAAACGTTCCATTCCGTTCCATTTCATTCCATTCCATTCCATTCCATTTCATTCCAACTAACAGAATAAATTAGAAGGTTCCATTCCATTCCATTCCATTCCATTCAACTTCATTCCATTCCATTCCATTCGAACTGGCAGTTTGAAAGAGAAGGTTCCATTATATTCCATTCCATTCCTTTCCATTCCTCTACATTCCAACTGGCAGGATGAAGCAGAAGTTTTCATACAATTCCATTCCATTCCATAACATTACATTACATTACATTACATTGCAACAGGCAGGATGAAGCGAAAGGTTCCATTCTATTCTATTCCATTCCATTCCATTCTATTCCATTCCAACAGGAAGGGCCAAGCAGAAACTTCCATTCCATTTCTTTCCACTGCATTGCATTCCATTACATTCCATAACAATTCATTCCATTCCAACTGGCAGGATGAAGCAGAACGTTCTATTCCATTCCATTCCATTCCATTCCATTCCATTCCATTCCATTCCATTCCATTCCATTCCATTCCATTCCATTCCATACCATTCCAAATGGCAGGATGGAGCAGGAGGTTCCATTCCATTCCCCTCCATTGCATTCCATTCCATTCCATTCCATTCCATTCCATTCCATTCCATTCCATACCATTCCAAATGGCAGGATGGAGCAGGAGGTTCCATTCCATTCCCCTCCATTCCATTCCATTCCATTCCATTCCATTCCATTCCATTCCATTCCATTCCATTCCATTCCATTCCATTCCATTCCATTCCAAATGGCAGGATGAATCAAAAGTTTCCATTCCATTCCATTCCATTACATTCCAACTGGTAGGATGAAGCAGAAGTTTCCTTTCCATTGCATTCCATTCCATTCTATTTCATTCCATTCCATTCCAATACAAATACAAGGATGAAACAGAAGTTTACATTCCATTCCATTCCAACTGGCACGATGAAGCAGAAGGTTCCATTCCATTCCATTCCATTCAATTCAATTCCATAACATTCCATTCCATTACAACTGGCACGATGAAGCAGAACGTTCCATTCCATTCCATTCCATTCCATTCCATTCCATTCCATTCCATTCCATTCCACGCCATTCCATTTAATTCCAACTAACAAAATGAAGCAGAACGTTCCATTCCATTCCATTCCATAACAGTCCATTCAGTTAGAACTGGCAGGATGAAGCAGAACATTACAGTTCATTCCATTCCAGTCCATTCCATTCCATTCCATTCCAATCCATTCCATTCCATTCCATTACATCTGGCAGGATGAAGCAGAAGGTTCCATTCCATTCCATTCCATTCCAACAGGAAGGATGAATAACAATTTTCCATTCGGTTCTATTCCATTCTATTCCATTCCATTCCATTCCATTCCATTCCATTCCGTTCCATTCCATTCCATTCCAGCTGTCTGCATGAAGCAAAATCTTCTATTTCATTCCATTCCATTCCATTGCATTCCATAATATTCCATTCCATTTCAACTGGCAGGATGAAGCAGAACGTTCCATTCCATTCAATTCCATTCCACACCGTTCCATTCCATTCCATTCCATTCCATTGCATTCTGCTCCACTTGATTCCATTCCATTCCATCTGGCAGGATGAATCAGAAGGTTCCATTCCATTTCATTCCATTCCAACTGGCAGGATGAAGCAGATTTTTCCAATTGATTCCATTCCATTCCATTCCAATCAGCAAGATGAAGCAGAAGGTTCATTCTCGTCCATAACTTTCCATTCTATTCCAACTGGCAGGATGAAGCAGAAGTTTCCATTCCATTCCAGTCCACTGCATTCCATTCTATTTGATTCCATGGCATTCCATCTGGCAGGTTGAAGCAGAACGTTCCATTCCATTCCACTGCATTCCATTCCAATGGGCAAAATAAAGCAGAAGTTTCCATTCCCTTCCATTCCATTCCAACTGGCAGGATGAAGCAGAAGGTTCCATTCCATTCCATTCCATTCCATTCCATTCCATTCCATTCCATTCCATTCCATTCCATTCCATTCCATTCCATTCCAACTGGCAGGGTGAAGCAAAAGGTTGCATTCCATTCCATTCCATTCCATTCCATTCCATTCCATTCCATTCCATTCCATTCCATTCCATTCTATTCCAAATGGCAGGGTGAAGCAGAAGGTTCCATTCCATTCCATTCTAACTGGTAGGATGAAGCAGATCGTCCCATTTCATTAAATTATATTTCATTTCATTCCATTCAAACTGGCAGGATAAAGCAGAATGTTGCATTCAATTCCTTTCCATGCCAACTGGCAGGATGAAGCAGAAGCTTCCATTCCATCGATTCCATTCCATTCCATTGCATTCTATTCCTTTCCAACTGGCAGAATTAAGAAGAATGTTCCATTCCATTCCATTCCATTCCATTCCAACAGGCAGGATGAAGCAGAAGGTTCATTCCATTCCATTCTATCTGGCAGGATGAAACAGAACATTCTATTCCATTCCAGTCCATTCCATTCTGTTCCATTCCATTCCAACTGACAGAACGAAGCATAAGTTTCCATTCCATTCCATTCCATTGCATTCCACCTGGCAGGATGAAACAGAAGGTTCCATTCCATTCCATTACAGTACATTCTAACTGGCAGGATGAAGCAGAAGTTCACATTCCATTCCATTCCATTCCATTGAAACTGGCAGTATGAAGCAGAATATTCCATTCCATGCCATTCCATTCCAACTGACAGAATGAAGCAGAATTGTCCATTCCTTTCCATTCCATTATATTCCAACTGACAGGATGAAGCAGAAGGTTCCATTCCATTCTATTAAATTACATTACATTCCATTCTAACTGGCAGGATGAAGCAGAAGGTCGCATCTCATTCCATTCCATTCCATTCAAACTGGAAGGATGAAGTAGAATATTCCATTTCATGCCATTCCATGCCAATTGGCAGGATGAAGCAGAAGCTTCCATTCCATGCGTTCCATTGCATTCCATTCCGTACCTTGCCATTCCAACTGGCAGGATGAAACAGAAGTTTATATTTCATACAATTCCATTCCATTCCATTCCATTCCATTCCATTCCATTCCATTCCATTCCATTCCATTCAAACTGGTAGAATGAAGCAGATTGTTCCATTCCATTCCATTACACTGGATTCCAACTGGCAGGATGAAGCAGAAGCTTCCATGCCATTCCATTCCATTCCATTTCATAACATTCCCTTCCATTAAACTGGCAGGATGAAGCAGAATGTTCCATTCCATTCCATTCCTTTCCATTCCATTGCAATACATTCCATCCCATTCCAATCCATTCTGTTCCATTCCACTCCATTCCATTCTAACTGGCAGGGTTAAGCAGAAGGTTCCATTCCATTCTAACTGGCAGGATGAAGCAGAAGGTCCCATTCCATTCCATTCCATTCAAACTGGCAGGGTGAAGCGGAATGTTGAATTCAATTCCATTGCATGCTAACTGGCAGGATGAAGCAGAAGATTCCATTCCATCCATTCCATTCCATTCCATTCCATTCCATTCCATTCCGTTCCGTTCCGTTCCGTTCCGTTCCGTTGCGTTGCGTTGCATTGCATTGCATTCCATTCCATTCCATCCCATTCCACTCCATTACATCTGGCAGAATGAAGCAGGTGTTTCCATCCCATTCCATTCCATTCCACTCCATTCCATTCCATCCCATTCCAACTGGCAGGTTGAAGCAGAATTTTCATACTCTTCCATTCCGTTCCATTCTATGCCAACTGTCAGGAAGAAGCAGAAGTTTTGAATCCATTCCATTCCATTGCATTCCATTTCATTTCATTCCATTCCATTCCAACTGGTAGGATGAAGCAGAAGGTTCCATTCCCTTCTATTCCACTCCAACTGGCAGGATGAAGTAGAAGGTTCCATTCCTTTCCATTGCATTCCATTCCATTCAATTCCACTCCATTCCAATGGGAAGGATGAAGCAGAAGGTTCCATTCCATTCCATTCCATTCCATTCCATTCCATTCCATTCCATTCCATTCCATTCCATTACATTACATTACAACTAGCAGGATGAAGCAGAACGTTCCATTCCGTTCCATTCCATTTCATTCCAACTAACAGAATGAAGCAGAATGTTCCATTTCATTCCATTCCATAACAGTCCATTCAGTTACAACTGGGAGGATGAAGCAGAACGTTCCATTCCATTCCATTCCATTCCATTCCATTCCATTCCATTCCATTACATTCCAACTGACTGGTGAAGCATAAGGTTCTATTCCATTCCATTCCATTCCATTCCATTCCAAATGGCAGGATGAATCAAAAGTTTCCATTCCATTCCATTCCATTACATTCCAACTGGTAGGATGAAGCAGAAGTTTCCTTTCCATTGCATTCCATTCCATTCTATTTCATTCCATTCCATTCCAATACAAATACAAGGATGAAACAGAAGTTTACATTCCACTCCATTCCAACTGGCACGATGAAGCAGAAGGTTCCATTCCATTCCATTCCATTCCATTCCACGCCATTCCATTTCATTCCAACTAACAAAATGAAGCAGAACGTTCCATTCCATAACAGTCCATTCAGTTAGAACTGGCAGGATGAAGCAGAACATTACATTTCATTCCATTCCAGTCCATTCCATTCCAATCCATTCCATTCCATTCCATTACATCTGGCAGGATGAAGCAGAAGGTTCCATTCCATTCCATTCCATTCCATTACATTACATTCCAACTGACTGGTGAAGCATAAGGTTCTATTCCATTCCATTCCATTCCATTCCATTCCATTCCAAATGGCAGGATGAATCAAAAGTTTCCATTCCATTACATTCCAACTGGTAGGATGAAGCAGAAGTTTCCTTTCCATTGCATTCCATTCCATTCTATTTCATTCCATTCCATTCCAATACAAATACAAGGATGAAACAGAAGTTTACATTCCACTCCATTCCAACTGGCACGATGAAGCAGAAGGTTCCATTCCATTCCATTCCATTCCATTCCATTCCATTCCACGCCATTCCATTTCATTCCAACTAACAAAATGAAGCAGAACGTTCCATTCCATTCCATTCCATAACAGTCCATTCAGTTAGAACTGGCAGGATGAAGCAGAACATTACATTTCATTCCATTCCAGTCCATTCCATTCCATTCCATTCCAATCCATTCCATTCCATTCCATTACATCTGGCAGGATGAAGCAGAAGGTTCCATTCCATTCCATTCCATTCCAACAGGAAGGATGAATAACAATTTTCCATTCGGTTCTATTCCATTCTATTCCATTCCATTCCATTCCATTCCATTCCATTCCATTCCATTCCAGCTGTCTGCATGAAGCAAAATCTTCTATTTAATTCCATTCCATTCCATTGCATTCCATAATATTCCATTCCATTTCAACTGGCAGGATGAAGCAGAACGTTCCATTCCATTCAATTCCATTCCACACCGTTCCATTCCATTCCATTCCATTCCATTGCATTCTGCTCCACTTGATTCCATTCCATTCCATCTGGCAGGATGAATCAGAAGGTTCCATTCCATTTCATTCCATTCCAACTGGCAGGATGAAGCAGATTTTTCCAATTGATTCCATTCCATTCCATTCCAATCAGCAAGATGAAGCAGAAGGTTCATTCTCGTCCATAACTTTCCATTCTATTCCAACTGGCAGGATGAAGCAGAAGTTTCCATTCCATTCCAGTCCACTGCATTCCATTCTATTTGATTCCATGGCATTCCATCTGGCAGGTTGAAGCAGAACGTTCCATTCCATTCCACTGCATTCCATTCCAATGGGCAAAATAAAGCAGAAGTTTCCATTCCCTTCCATTCCATTCCAACTGGCAGGATGAAGCAGAAGGTTCCATTCCATTCCATTCCATTCCATCCCATTCCATTCCATTCCATTCCATTCCATTCCATTCCATTCCATTCCATTCCATTCCATTCCATTCCAACTGGCAGGGTGAAGCAAAAGGTTGCATTCCATTCCATTCCATTCCATTCCATTCCATTCCATTCCATTCCATTCCATTCCATTCCATTCCATTCCATTCTATTCCAAATGGCAGGGTGAAGCAGAAGGTTCCATTCCATTCCATTCTAACTGGTAGGATGAAGCAGATCGTCCCATTTCATTAAATTATATTTCATTTCATTCCATTCAAACTGGCAGGATAAAGCAGAATGTTGCATTCAATTCCTTTCCATGCCAACTGGCAGGATGAAGCAGAAGCTTCCATTCCATCGATTCCATTCCATTCCATTGCATTCTATTCCTTTCCAACTGGCAGAATTAAGAAGAATGTTCCATTCCATTCCATTCCATTCCATTCCAACAGGCAGGATGAAGCAGAAGGTTCATTCCATTCCATTCCATCTGGCAGGATGAAACAGAACATTCTATTCCATTCCAGTCCATTCCATTCTGTTCCATTCCATTCCAACTGACAGAACGAAGCATAAGTTTCCATTCCATTCCATTCCATTGCATTCCACCTGGCAGGATGAAACAGAAGGTTCCATTCCATTCCATTACAGTACATTCTAACTGGCAGGATGAAGCAGAAGTTCACATTCCATTCCATTCCATTCCATTGAAACTGGCAGTATGAAGCAGAATATTCCATTCCATGCCATTCCATTCCAACTGACAGAATGAAGCAGAATTGTCCATTCCTTTCCATTCCATTATATTCCAACTGACAGGATGAAGCAGAAGGTTCCATTCCATTCTATTAAATTACATTACATTCCATTCTAACTGGCAGGATGAAGCAGAAGGTCGCATCTCATTCCATTCCATTCCATTCAAACTGGAAGGATGAAGTAGAATATTCCATTTCATGCCATTCCATGCCAATTGGCAGGATGAAGCAGAAGCTTCCATTCCATGCGTTCCATTGCATTCCATTCCGTACCTTGCCATTCCAACTGGCAGGATGAAACAGAAGTTTATATTTCATACAATTCCATTCCATTCCATTCCATTCCATTCCATTCCATTCCATTCCATTCCATTCCATTCCATTCAAACTGGTAGAATGAAGCAGATTGTTCCATTCCATTCCATTACACTGGATTCCAACTGGCAGGATGAAGCAGAAGCTTCCATGCCATTCCATTCCATTCCATTTCATAACATTCCCTTCCATTAAACTGGCAGGATGAAGCAGAATGTTCCATTCCATTCCATTCCTTTCCATTCCATTGCAATACATTCCATCCCATTCCAATCCATTCTGTTCCATTCCACTCCATTCCATTCTAACTGGCAGGGTTAAGCAGAAGGTTCCATTCCATTCTAACTGGCAGGATGAAGCAGAAGGTCCCATTCCATTCCATTCCATTCAAACTGGCAGGGTGAAGCGGAATGTTGAATTCAATTCCATTGCATGCTAACTGGCAGGATGAAGCAGAAGATTCCATTCCATCCATTCCATTCCATTCCATTCCATTCCATTCCATTCCGTTCCGTTCCGTTCCGTTCCGTTGCGTTGCGTTGCATTGCATTGCATTCCATTCCATTCCATCCCATTCCACTCCATTACATCTGGCAGAATGAAGCAGGTGTTTCCATCCCATTCCATTCCATTCCACTCCATTCCATTCCATCCCATTCCAACTGGCAGGTTGAAGCAGAATTTTCATACTCTTCCATTCCGTTCCATTCTATGCCAACTGTCAGGAAGAAGCAGAAGTTTTGAATCCATTCCATTCCATTGCATTCCATTTCATTTCATTCCATTCCATTCCAACTGGTAGGATGAAGCAGAAGGTTCCATTCCCTTCTATTCCACTCCAACTGGCAGGATGAAGTAGAAGGTTCCATTCCTTTCCATTGCATTCCATTCCATTCAATTCCACTCCATTCCAATGGGAAGGATGAAGCAGAAGGTTCCATTCCATTCCATTCCATTCCATTCCATTCCATTCCATTCCATTCCATTCCATTCCAACTAGCAGGATGAAGCAGAACGTTCCATTCCGTTCCATTCCATTTCATTCCAACTAACAGAATGAAGCAGAATGTTCCATTTCATTCCATTCCATAACAGTCCATTCAGTTACAACTGGGAGGATGAAGCAGAACGTTCCATTCCATTCCATTCCATTCCATTCCATTCCATTCCATTACATTACATTACATTCCAACTGACTGGTGAAGCATAAGGTTCTATTCCATTCCATTCCATTCCATTCCATTCCATTCCAAATGGCAGGATGAATCAAAAGTTTCCATTCCATTCCATTCCATTACATTCCAACTGGTAGGATGAAGCAGAAGTTTCCTTTCCATTGCATTCCATTCCATTCTATTTCATTCCATTCCATTCCAATACAAATACAAGGATGAAACAGAAGTTTACATTCCATTCCATTCCAACTGGCACGATGAAGCAGAAGGTTCCATTCCATTCCATTCCATTCAATTCAATTCCATAACATTCCATTCCATTACAACTGGCACGATGAAGCAGAACGTTCCATTCCATTCCATTCCATTCCATTCCATTCCATTCCATTCCACGCCATTCCATTTCATTCCAACTAACAAAATGAAGCAGAACGTTCCATTCCATTCCATTCCATAACAGTCCATTCAGTTAGAACTGGCAGGATGAAGCAGAACATTACATTTCATTCCATTCCAGTCCATTCCATTCCATTCCATTCCAATCCATTCCATTCCATTCCATTACATCTGGCAGGATGAAGCAGAAGGTTCCATTCCATTCCATTCCATTCCAACAGGAAGGATGAATAACAATTTTCCATTCGGTTCTATTCCATTCTATTCCATTCCATTCCATTCCATTCCATTCCATTCCATTCCAGCTGTCTGCATGAAGCAAAATCTTCTATTTCATTCCATTCCATTCCATTGCATTCCATAATATTCCATTCCATTTCAACTGGCAGGATGAAGCAGAACGTTCCATTCCATTCAATTCCATTCCACACCGTTCCATTCCATTCCATTCCATTCCATTGCATTCTGCTCCACTTGATTCCATTCCATTCCATCTGGCAGGATGAATCAGAAGGTTCCATTCCATTTCATTCCATTCCAACTGGCAGGATGAAGCAGATTTTTCCAATTGATTCCATTCCATTCCATTCCAATCAGCAAGATGAAGCAGAAGGTTCATTCTCGTCCATAACTTTCCATTCTATTCCAACTGGCAGGATGAAGCAGAAGTTTCCATTCCATTCCAGTCCACTGCATTCCATTCTATTTGATTCCATGGCATTCCATCTGGCAGGTTGAAGCAGAACGTTCCATTCCATTCCACTGCATTCCATTCCAATGGGCAAAATAAAGCAGAAGTTTCCATTCCCTTCCATTCCATTCCAACTGGCAGGATGAAGCAGAAGGTTCCATTCCATTCCATTCCATTCCATCCCATTCCATTCCATTCCATTCCATTCCATTCCATTCCATTCCATTCCATTCCATTCCATTCCAACTGGCAGGGTGAAGCAAAAGGTTGCATTCCATTCCATTCCATTCCATTCCATTCCATTCCATTCCATTCCATTCCATTCCATTCCATTCCATTCCATTCTATTCCAAATGGCAGGGTGAAGCAGAAGGTTCCATTCCATTCCATTCTAACTGGTAGGATGAAGCAGATCGTCCCATTTCATTAAATTATATTTCATTTCATTCCATTCAAACTGGCAGGATAAAGCAGAATGTTGCATTCAATTCCTTTCCATGCCAACTGGCAGGATGAAGCAGAAGCTTCCATTCCATCGATTCCATTCCATTCCATTGCATTCTATTCCTTTCCAACTGGCAGAATTAAGAAGAATGTTCCATTCCATTCCATTCCATTCCATTCCAACAGGCAGGATGAAGCAGAAGGTTCATTCCATTCCATTCTATCTGGCAGGATGAAACAGAACATTCTATTCCATTCCAGTCCATTCCATTCTGTTCCATTCCATTCCAACTGACAGAACGAAGCATAAGTTTCCATTCCATTCCATTCCATTGCATTCCACCTGGCAGGATGAAACAGAAGGTTCCATTCCATTCCATTACAGTACATTCTAACTGGCAGGATGAAGCAGAAGTTCACATTCCATTCCATTCCATTCCATTGAAACTGGCAGTATGAAGCAGAATATTCCATTCCATGCCATTCCATTCCAACTGACAGAATGAAGCAGAATTGTCCATTCCTTTCCATTCCATTATATTCCAACTGACAGGATGAAGCAGAAGGTTCCATTCCATTCTATTAAATTACATTACATTCCATTCTAACTGGCAGGATGAAGCAGAAGGTCGCATCTCATTCCATTCCATTCCATTCAAACTGGAAGGATGAAGTAGAATATTCCATTTCATGCCATTCCATGCCAATTGGCAGGATGAAGCAGAAGCTTCCATTCCATGCGTTCCATTGCATTCCATTCCGTACCTTGCCATTCCAACTGGCAGGATGAAACAGAAGTTTATATTTCATACAATTCCATTCCATTCCATTCCATTCCATTCCATTCCATTCCATTCCATTCCATTCCATTCAAACTGGTAGAATGAAGCAGATTGTTCCATTCCATTCCATTACACTGGATTCCAACTGGCAGGATGAAGCAGAAGCTTCCATGCCATTCCATTCCATTCCATTTCATAACATTCCCTTCCATTAAACTGGCAGGATGAAGCAGAATGTTCCATTCCATTCCATTCCTTTCCATTCCATTGCAATACATTCCATCCCATTCCAATCCATTCTGTTCCATTCCACTCCATTCCATTCTAACTGGCAGGGTTAAGCAGAAGGTTCCATTCCATTCTAACTGGCAGGATGAAGCAGAAGGTCCCATTCCATTCCATTCCATTCAAACTGGCAGGGTGAAGCGGAATGTTGAATTCAATTCCATTGCATGCTAACTGGCAGGATGAAGCAGAAGATTCCATTCCATCCATTCCATTCCATTCCATTCCATTCCATTCCATTCCGTTCCGTTCCGTTCCGTTCCGTTCCGTTGCGTTGCGTTGCATTGCATTGCATTCCATTCCATTCCATCCCATTCCACTCCATTACATCTGGCAGAATGAAGCAGGTGTTTCCATCCCATTCCATTCCATTCCACTCCATTCCATTCCATCCCATTCCAACTGGCAGGTTGAAGCAGAATTTTCATACTCTTCCATTCCGTTCCATTCTATGCCAACTGTCAGGAAGAAGCAGAAGTTTTGAATCCATTCCATTCCATTGCATTCCATTTCATTTCATTCCATTCCATTCCAACTGGTAGGATGAAGCAGAAGGTTCCATTCCCTTCTATTCCACTCCAACTGGCAGGATGAAGTAGAAGGTTCCATTCCTTTCCATTGCATTCCATTCCATTCAATTCCACTCCATTCCAATGGGAAGGATGAAGCAGAAGGTTCCATTCCATTCCATTCCATTCCATTCCATTCCATTCCATTCCATTCCATTCCATTCCATTACAACTAGCAGGATGAAGCAGAACGTTCCATTCCGTTCCATTCCATTTCATTCCAACTAACAGAATGAAGCAGAATGTTCCATTTCATTCCATTCCATAACAGTCCATTCAGTTACAACTGGGAGGATGAAGCAGAACGTTCCATTCCATTCCATTCCATTCCATTCCATTCCATTACATTACATTACATTCCAACTGACTGGTGAAGCATAAGGTTCTATTCCATTCCATTCCATTCCATTCCATTCCAAATGGCAGGATGAATCAAAAGTTTCCATTCCATTCCATTCCATTACATTCCAACTGGTAGGATGAAGCAGAAGTTTCCTTTCCATTGCATTCCATTCCATTCTATTTCATTCCATTCCATTCCAATACAAATACAAGGATGAAACAGAAGTTTACATTCCACTCCATTCCAACTGGCACGATGAAGCAGAAGGTTCCATTCCATTCCATTCCATTCCATTCCATTCCATAACATTCCATTCCATTACAACTGGCAGGATGAAGCAGAAGGTTCCATTCCATTCCATTCCATTCCATTCCATTCCACGCCATTCCATTTCATTCCAACTAACAAAATGAAGCAGAACGTTCCATTCCATTCCATTCCATAACAGTCCATTCAGTTAGAACTGGCAGGATGAAGCAGAACATTACATTTCATTCCATTCCAGTCCATTCCATTCCATTCCATTCCAATCCATTCCATTCCATTCCATTACATCTGGCAGGATGAAGCAGAAGGTTCCATTCCATTCCATTCCATTCCAACAGGAAGGATGAATAACAATTTTCCATTCGGTTCTATTCCATTCTATTCTATTCCATTCCATTCCATTCCATTCCATTCCATTCCATTCCATTCCAGCTGTCTGCATGAAGCAAAATCTTCTATTTAATTCCATTCCATTCCATTGCATTCCATAATATTCCATTCCATTTCAACTGGCAGGATGAAGCAGAACGTTCCATTCCATTCAATTCCATTCCACACCGTTCCATTCCATTCCATTCCATTCCATTGCATTCTGCTCCACTTGATTCCATTCCATTCCATCTGGCAGGATGAATCAGAAGGTTCCATTCCATTTCATTCCATTCCAACTGGCAGGATGAAGCAGATTTTTCCAATTGATTCCATTCCATTCCATTCCAATCAGCAAGATGAAGCAGAAGGTTCATTCTCGTCCATAACTTTCCATTCTATTCCAACTGGCAGGATGAAGCAGAAGTTTCCATTCCATTCCAGTCCACTGCATTCCATTCTATTTGATTCCATGGCATTCCATCTGGCAGGTTGAAGCAGAACGTTCCATTCCATTCCACTGCATTCCATTCCAATGGGCAAAATAAAGCAGAAGTTTCCATTCCCTTCCATTCCATTCCAACTGGCAGGATGAAGCAGAAGGTTCCATTCCATTCCATTCCATTCCATCCCATTCCATTCCATTCCATTCCATTCCATTCCATTCCATTCCATTCCATTCCATTCCATTCCATTCCAACTGGCAGGGTGAAGCAAAAGGTTGCATTCCATTCCATTCCATTCCATTCCATTCCATTCCATTCCATTCCATTCCATTCCATTCCATTCCATTCCATTCCATTCTATTCCAAATGGCAGGGTGAAGCAGAAGGTTCCATTCCATTCCATTCTAACTGGTAGGATGAAGCAGATCGTCCCATTTCATTAAATTATATTTCATTTCATTCCATTCAAACTGGCAGGATAAAGCAGAATGTTGCATTCAATTCCTTTCCATGCCAACTGGCAGGATGAAGCAGAAGCTTCCATTCCATCGATTCCATTCCATTCCATTGCATTCTATTCCTTTCCAACTGGCAGAATTAAGAAGAATGTTCCATTCCATTCCATTCCATTCCATTCCAACAGGCAGGATGAAGCAGAAGGTTCATTCCATTCCATTCCATCTGGCAGGATGAAACAGAACATTCTATTCCATTCCAGTCCATTCCATTCTGTTCCATTCCATTCCAACTGACAGAACGAAGCATAAGTTTCCATTCCATTCCATTCCATTGCATTCCACCTGGCAGGATGAAACAGAAGGTTCCATTCCATTCCATTACAGTACATTCTAACTGGCAGGATGAAGCAGAAGTTCACATTCCATTCCATTCCATTCCATTGAAACTGGCAGTATGAAGCAGAATATTCCATTCCATGCCATTCCATTCCAACTGACAGAATGAAGCAGAATTGTCCATTCCTTTCCATTCCATTATATTCCAACTGACAGGATGAAGCAGAAGGTTCCATTCCATTCTATTAAATTACATTACATTCCATTCTAACTGGCAGGATGAAGCAGAAGGTCGCATCTCATTCCATTCCATTCCATTCAAACTGGAAGGATGAAGTAGAATATTCCATTTCATGCCATTCCATGCCAATTGGCAGGATGAAGCAGAAGCTTCCATTCCATGCGTTCCATTGCATTCCATTCCGTACCTTGCCATTCCAACTGGCAGGATGAAACAGAAGTTTATATTTCATACAATTCCATTCCATTCCATTCCATTCCATTCCATTCCATTCCATTCCATTCCATTCCATTCCATTCAAACTGGTAGAATGAAGCAGATTGTTCCATTCCATTCCATTACACTGGATTCCAACTGGCAGGATGAAGCAGAAGCTTCCATGCCATTCCATTCCATTCCATTTCATAACATTCCCTTCCATTAAACTGGCAGGATGAAGCAGAATGTTCCATTCCATTCCATTCCTTTCCATTCCATTGCAATACATTCCATCCCATTCCAATCCATTCTGTTCCATTCCACTCCATTCCATTCTAACTGGCAGGGTTAAGCAGAAGGTTCCATTCCATTCTAACTGGCAGGATGAAGCAGAAGGTCCCATTCCATTCCATTCCATTCAAACTGGCAGGGTGAAGCGGAATGTTGAATTCAATTCCATTGCATGCTAACTGGCAGGATGAAGCAGAAGATTCCATTCCATCCATTCCATTCCATTCCATTCCATTCCATTCCGTTCCGTTCCGTTCCGTTCCGTTGCGTTGCGTTGCATTGCATTGCATTCCATTCCATTCCATCCCATTCCACTCCATTACATCTGGCAGAATGAAGCAGGTGTTTCCATCCCATTCCATTCCATTCCACTCCATTCCATTCCATCCCATTCCAACTGGCAGGTTGAAGCAGAATTTTCATACTCTTCCATTCCGTTCCATTCTATGCCAACTGTCAGGAAGAAGCAGAAGTTTTGAATCCATTCCATTCCATTGCATTCCATTTCATTTCATTCCATTCCATTCCAACTGGTAGGATGAAGCAGAAGGTTCCATTCCCTTCTATTCCACTCCAACTGGCAGGATGAAGTAGAAGGTTCCATTCCTTTCCATTGCATTCCATTCCATTCAATTCCACTCCATTCCAATGGGAAGGATGAAGCAGAAGGTTCCATTCCATTCCATTCCATTCCATTCCATTCCATTCCATTACAACTAGCAGGATGAAGCAGAACGTTCCATTCCGTTCCATTCCATTTCATTCCAACTAACAGAATGAAGCAGAATGTTCCATTTCATTCCATTCCATAACAGTCCATTCAGTTACAACTGGGAGGATGAAGCAGAACGTTCCATTCCATTCCATTCCATTCCATTCCATTCCATTCCATTACATTACATTACATTACATTCCAACTGACTGGTGAAGCATAAGGTTCTATTCCATTCCATTCCATTCCATTCCATTCCATTCCAAATGGCAGGATGAATCAAAAGTTTCCATTCCATTCCATTCCATTACATTCCAACTGGTAGGATGAAGCAGAAGTTTCCTTTCCATTGCATTCCATTCCATTCTATTTCATTCCATTCCATTCCAATACAAATACAAGGATGAAACAGAAGTTTACATTCCATTCCATTCCAACTGGCACGATGAAGCAGAAGGTTCCATTCCATTCCATTCCATTCAATTCAATTCCATAACATTCCATTCCATTACAACTGGCAGGATGAAGCAGAACGTTCCATTCCATTCCATTCCATTCCATTCCACGCCATTCCATTTCATTCCAACTAACAAAATGAAGCAGAACGTTCCATTCCATTCCATTCCATAACAGTCCATTCAGTTAGAACTGGCAGGATGAAGCAGAACATTACATTTCATTCCATTCCAGTCCATTCCATTCCATTCCATTCCAATCCATTCCATTCCATTCCATTACATCTGGCAGGATGAAGCAGAAGGTTCCATTCCATTCCATTCCATTCCAACAGGAAGGATGAATAACAATTTTCCATTCGGTTCTATTCCATTCTATTCCATTCCATTCCATTCCATTCCATTCCATTCCATTCCATTCCAGCTGTCTGCATGAAGCAAAATCTTCTATTTAATTCCATTCCATTCCATTGCATTCCATAATATTCCATTCCATTTCAACTGGCAGGATGAAGCAGAACGTTCCATTCCATTCAATTCCATTCCACACCGTTCCATTCCATTCCATTCCATTCCATTGCATTCTGCTCCACTTGATTCCATTCCATTCCATCTGGCAGGATGAATCAGAAGGTTCCATTCCATTTCATTCCATTCCAACTGGCAGGATGAAGCAGATTTTTCCAATTGATTCCATTCCATTCCATTCCAATCAGCAAGATGAAGCAGAAGGTTCATTCTCGTCCATAACTTTCCATTCTATTCCAACTGGCAGGATGAAGCAGAAGTTTCCATTCCATTCCAGTCCACTGCATTCCATTCTATTTGATTCCATGGCATTCCATCTGGCAGGTTGAAGCAGAACGTTCCATTCCATTCCACTGCATTCCATTCCAATGGGCAAAATAAAGCAGAAGTTTCCATTCCCTTCCATTCCATTCCAACTGGCAGGATGAAGCAGAAGGTTCCATTCCATTCCATTCCATTCCATCCCATTCCATTCCATTCCATTCCATTCCATTCCATTCCATTCCATTCCATTCCATTCCATTCCATTCCAACTGGCAGGGTGAAGCAAAAGGTTGCATTCCATTCCATTCCATTCCATTCCATTCCATTCCATTCCATTCCATTCTATTCCAAATGGCAGGGTGAAGCAGAAGGTTCCATTCCATTCCATTCTAACTGGTAGGATGAAGCAGATCGTCCCATTTCATTAAATTATATTTCATTTCATTCCATTCAAACTGGCAGGATAAAGCAGAATGTTGCATTCAATTCCTTTCCATGCCAACTGGCAGGATGAAGCAGAAGCTTCCATTCCATCGATTCCATTCCATTCCATTCCATTGCATTCTATTCCTTTCCAACTGGCAGAATTAAGAAGAATGTTCCATTCCATTCCATTCCATTCCATTCCAACAGGCAGGATGAAGCAGAAGGTTCATTCCATTCCATTCCATCTGGCAGGATGAAACAGAACATTCTATTCCATTCCAGTCCATTCCATTCTGTTCCATTCCATTCCAACTGACAGAACGAAGCATAAGTTTCCATTCCATTCCATTCCATTGCATTCCACCTGGCAGGATGAAACAGAAGGTTCCATTCCATTCCATTACAGTACATTCTAACTGGCAGGATGAAGCAGAAGTTCACATTCCATTCCATTCCATTCCATTGAAACTGGCAGTATGAAGCAGAATATTCCATTCCATGCCATTCCATTCCAACTGACAGAATGAAGCAGAATTGTCCATTCCTTTCCATTCCATTATATTCCAACTGACAGGATGAAGCAGAAGGTTCCATTCCATTCTATTAAATTACATTACATTCCATTCTAACTGGCAGGATGAAGCAGAAGGTCGCATCTCATTCCATTCCATTCCATTCAAACTGGAAGGATGAAGTAGAATATTCCATTTCATGCCATTCCATGCCAATTGGCAGGATGAAGCAGAAGCTTCCATTCCATGCGTTCCATTGCATTCCATTCCGTACCTTGCCATTCCAACTGGCAGGATGAAACAGAAGTTTATATTTCATACAATTCCATTCCATTCCATTCCATTCCATTCCATTCCATTCCATTCCATTCCATTCCATTCCATTCCATTCAAACTGGTAGAATGAAGCAGATTGTTCCATTCCATTCCATTACACTGGATTCCAACTGGCAGGATGAAGCAGAAGCTTCCATGCCATTCCATTCCATTCCATTTCATAACATTCCCTTCCATTAAACTGGCAGGATGAAGCAGAATGTTCCATTCCATTCCATTCCTTTCCATTCCATTGCAATACATTCCATCCCATTCCAATCCATTCTGTTCCATTCCACTCCATTCCATTCTAACTGGCAGGGTTAAGCAGAAGGTTCCATTCCATTCTAACTGGCAGGATGAAGCAGAAGGTCCCATTCCATTCCATTCCATTCAAACTGGCAGGGTGAAGCGGAATGTTGAATTCAATTCCATTGCATGCTAACTGGCAGGATGAAGCAGAAGATTCCATTCCATCCATTCCATTCCATTCCATTCCATTCCATTCCATTCCGTTCCGTTCCGTTCCGTTCCGTTCCGTTCCGTTCCGTTGCGTTGCGTTGCATTGCATTGCATTCCATTCCATTCCATCCCATTCCACTCCATTACATCTGGCAGAATGAAGCAGGTGTTTCCATCCCATTCCATTCCATTCCACTCCATTCCATTCCATCCCATTCCAACTGGCAGGTTGAAGCAGAATTTTCATACTCTTCCATTCCGTTCCATTCTATGCCAACTGTCAGGAAGAAGCAGAAGTTTTGAATCCATTCCATTCCATTGCATTCCATTTCATTTCATTCCATTCCATTCCAACTGGTAGGATGAAGCAGAAGGTTCCATTCCCTTCTATTCCACTCCAACTGGCAGGATGAAGTAGAAGGTTCCATTCCTTTCCATTGCATTCCATTCCATTCAATTCCACTCCATTCCAATGGGAAGGATGAAGCAGAAGGTTCCATTCCATTCCATTCCATTCCATTCCATTCCATTCCATTCCATTCCATTCCATTACAACTAGCAGGATGAAGCAGAACGTTCCATTCCGTTCCATTCCATTTCATTCCAACTAACAGAATGAAGCAGAATGTTCCATTTCATTCCATTCCATAACAGTCCATTCAGTTACAACTGGGAGGATGAAGCAGAACGTTCCATTCCATTCCATTCCATTCCATTCCATTCCATTCCATTACATTACATTCCAACTGACTGGTGAAGCATAAGGTTCTATTCCATTCCATTCCATTCCATTCCATTCCATTCCATTCCAAATGGCAGGATGAATCAAAAGTTTCCATTCCATTACATTCCAACTGGTAGGATGAAGCAGAAGTTTCCTTTCCATTGCATTCCATTCCATTCTATTTCATTCCATTCCATTCCAATACAAATACAAGGATGAAACAGAAGTTTACATTCCATTCCATTCCAACTGGCACGATGAAGCAGAAGGTTCCATTCCATTCCATTCCATTCAATTCAATTCCATAACATTCCATTCCATTACAACTGGCACGATGAAGCAGAACGTTCCATTCCATTCCATTCCATTCCATTCCATTCCATTCCATTCCATTCCATTCCATTCCACGCCATTCCATTTAATTCCAACTAACAAAATGAAGCAGAACGTTCCATTCCATTCCATTCCATAACAGTCCATTCAGTTAGAACTGGCAGGATGAAGCAGAACATTACATTTCATTCCATTCCAGTACATTCCATTCCATTCCATTCCAATCCATTCCATTCCATTCCATTACATCTGGCAGGATGAAGCAGAAGGTTCCATTCCATTCCATTCCATTCCAACAGGAAGGATGAATAACAATTTTCCATTCGGTTCTATTCCATTCTATTCCATTCCATTCCATTCCATTCCATTCCATTCCATTCCATTCCAGCTGTCTGCATGAAGCAAAATCTTCTATTTAATTCCATTCCATTCCATTGCATTCCATAATATTCCATTCCATTTCAACTGGCAGGATGAAGCAGAACGTTCCATTCCATTCAATTCCATTCCACACCGTTCCATTCCATTCCATTCCATTCCATTGCATTCTGCTCCACTTGATTCCATTCCATTCCATCTGGCAGGATGAATCAGAAGGTTCCATTCCATTTCATTCCATTCCAACTGGCAGGATGAAGCAGATTTTTCCAATTGATTCCATTCCATTCCATTCCAATCAGCAAGATGAAGCAGAAGGTTCATTCTCGTCCATAACTTTCCATTCTATTCCAACTGGCAGGATGAAGCAGAAGTTTCCATTCCATTCCAGTCCACTGCATTCCATTCTATTTGATTCCATGGCATTCCATCTGGCAGGTTGAAGCAGAACGTTCCATTCCATTCCACTGCATTCCATTCCAATGGGCAAAATAAAGCAGAAGTTTCCATTCCCTTCCATTCCATTCCAACTGGCAGGATGAAGCAGAAGGTTCCATTCCATTCCATTCCATTCCATCCCATTCCATTCCATTCCATTCCATTCCATTCCATTCCATTCCATTCCATTCCAACTGGCAGGGTGAAGCAAAAGGTTGCATTCCATTCCATTCCATTCCATTCCATTCCATTCCATTCCATTCCATTCCATTCCATTCTATTCCAAATGGCAGGGTGAAGCAGAAGGTTCCATTCCATTCCATTCTAACTGGTAGGATGAAGCAGATCGTCCCATTTCATTAAATTATATTTCATTTCATTCCATTCAAACTGGCAGGATAAAGCAGAATGTTGCATTCAATTCCTTTCCATGCCAACTGGCAGGATGAAGCAGAAGCTTCCATTCCATCGATTCCATTCCATTCCATTGCATTCTATTCCTTTCCAACTGGCAGAATTAAGAAGAATGTTCCATTCCATTCCATTCCATTCCATTCCATTCCAACAGGCAGGATGAAGCAGAAGGTTCATTCCATTCCATTCCATCTGGCAGGATGAAACAGAACATTCTATTCCATTCCAGTCCATTCCATTCTGTTCCATTCCATTCCAACTGACAGAACGAAGCATAAGTTTCCATTCCATTCCATTCCATTGCATTCCACCTGGCAGGATGAAACAGAAGGTTCCATTCCATTCCATTACAGTACATTCTAACTGGCAGGATGAAGCAGAAGTTCACATTCCATTCCATTCCATTCCATTGAAACTGGCAGTATGAAGCAGAATATTCCATTCCATGCCATTCCATTCCAACTGACAGAATGAAGCAGAATTGTCCATTCCTTTCCATTCCATTATATTCCAACTGACAGGATGAAGCAGAAGGTTCCATTCCATTCTATTAAATTACATTACATTCCATTCTAACTGGCAGGATGAAGCAGAAGGTCGCATCTCATTCCATTCCATTCCATTCAAACTGGAAGGATGAAGTAGAATATTCCATTTCATGCCATTCCATGCCAATTGGCAGGATGAAGCAGAAGCTTCCATTCCATGCGTTCCATTGCATTCCATTCCGTACCTTGCCATTCCAACTGGCAGGATGCAGCAGAACGTTCCATTCCATTCAATTCCATTTCATGGCATTCCATTCCATTCCAGTCCATTCCATTCCATTCCATTCCATCCCATTCCATTCCATGCCTACTGGCACAATGAAGCAGAAGTTCCCATTCCATTCCATTCCATTCCATTCCATTCCATTCCTACTGGCAGGATGAAGCAGAACGTTCCATTCCATTCAATTCCATTCCACTCCATTCCATTCGATTCCAACTCTGCACGATGAAGCAGAAGGTTCCATTCCATTCCAATCCATTCAAGTCCATAACATTCCATTCCATTAAAACTGGCAGCATAAATCAGAACTTTCCATTCCTTTCAAATCCATTCCACTCTATTCCATTCCATTCCAACTAGCACGATGAAAGAGAAGGTTCCATTAGATTTCATTCCATTCCATTCCATTCCATTCCAATTATCCGGATGAAGCAGAAGGTTCCATTCCATTCCATTCCATTCCATTCCATTCCATTCCATTCCATTCCATTCCATTCCATTCCATTGCATTCCAACTGGCAGTACGAAGGAGAAGTTTCCATTCCATTCCATTCCATTCCATAACAATCCATTCCATAACAATCCATTCCATTACAACTGGCAAGATGAAGCAGAACGTTCCATTTCATTCAATTCCATTCCACGCCATTCCATTCCATTCCATTCTATCCCATTACATTCCATTCCATTCCTTTCCATTCCATTCCATTCTAACTGGCACGATGAAGCAGAAGATTCCATTTCATTCCAATCCATTCCAACTGGCAGGACGAAGCAGAAGGTTCCTTTCCATTCCATTCCATTCCACAACATTCCATTCCATTACAACTGGCAGGATGAAGCAAAACTTTCCATTCCATTCCATTCCATTTCATTTCATTCCAACTGGCAGGTTGAAACAGAAGGTTGCATTCCATTTGATTTCATTCCATTACGTTACAACTGGCAGGATGAACCAGAAGCTTGCATTCCATTATATTTCATTCCTTTCCACAACATTCCATTTCATTAAACTGGTAGGATGAAGCAGAAGTTTCTATTCCTTTCCATTCCATTCTATTCCATTCCATTGCATTGCATTGCATTCCATTCCATTCCATAACATTCCATTTAATTACAACTGGCAGGATGTTACAGAAAGTTCCATTCCATTCCATTCCATTCCATTTCTTGCCAACCAACAGAATGAAGCAGAACCTTACATTCAATTCCATAACATTCCATTCAATTACAACAGGCAGGATGAAGTAGAACGTTCCATTCCGTTCCATTGCATTCCATTCCATTCCATTCCATTTCTCTCCATTGCAAATGGCAGGATGAAGTCGAAGGTTCCATTCCATTCCATTCCATTTTTTTTCATTCCTTACCATTCCAACTGGCAGGGTGAAGCAAAGGGTTCCATTCAATTCCATTCCATTCTATTGCATTCCAACTGGAAGCATAAAGCAGAAAGTTCCATTCCGTTCCATTCGATTCCATTCTGTTCCATTCCATGCCATAACATTCCATTCTATTACAACTGGCAGGGTGAAGCAGAACGTTCCTTTCCATTCCATTCCATTCCATTCCATTCCATTCCATTCCATTCCATTCCATTCCATTCCATTCCATTCCATTTCAATCCAACTAACATAATGAAGCAGAAGATTCCATTCCATTCTGTTCCATTCCATTACATTCCATTCCCTTACATTTCATTCCATTGCATTCCATTTGATAACATTCCATTCCATTCCAACTGGCACGATGAAGCAGAAGGTTCCATTCCATTCCATTCCATTCTATTCCATTCCATTCCATTCCATTCCAACTTACTGGAGAAGCGGATAGTTCTATTCCATTCCATTCCATTCCATTCCATTCCATTCCATTGCATTGCAACTGGCAGGATGAAGCAGAAGCTTGCATTCCATTCTATTTCATTTCATTCCACAACATTCCATTCCATTAAACTGGTAGGAGGAAGTAGATGGTTCAATTCTTTTCCATTCCATTCCATTCCATTCCATTCCATTCCATTCCATTCCATTCCATTCCATTCCATTCCATTCCATAACATTCCATTCAATTACAACTGGCAGGATGAAGCAGAACTTTCCATTCCATTTCATTCCAACTAACAGAATGAAGCAGAACTTTCGATTCCATTCCATTCCATAACATTCCACTCAATTACAACTGGCAGGATGAAGCAGAACGTTCCATTCCATTCCATTTCATTCCAACTAACAGAATGAAGCAGAACCTCCGATTCCATTCCATTCCATAACATTCCACTCAATTACAACTGGCAGGATGTAGCAGGACGTCCAATTACGTTCCATTCCATTATATTCCATTCCATTCCATTCCATTCCATTTCATTCCAACTAACAGAATGAAGCAGAAGGTTCCATTCCTTTCCATTCCAATACATTACATTACATTCCAACTGGAAGGTTGAAACAGAAGGTTGCATTCCATTCCTTTCCATTCCATTCCATTCCATTCCATTCCATTCCATTCCATTCCATTCCATTCCTCGCCATTGCAAATGGCAGGATGAAGCAGAAGGTTACATTCCATTCCATTGCATTCCATTCCATTGCATTCCAACTGATTGGTGAAGCAGAAGGTTCTATTCCATTCCATTCCATTCCATTACATTACATTCCAAAGGGCTGAATGAAGCAGAAGGTTCCATTCCATTCTATTTAATTCCATTCCACCAAATTCCATTGCATTAAACTGGCAGGACAAAGTAGAAGGTTCCATTCCTTCCCATTCCATTGCATTCCTTTCCATTCCATTTCATAACAATCCATTCCATTCCACCTGGCAGAAGGAAGCACAACCTTCCATTCCATTGGATTACATTCCATTCCAATTCGCAGGATGGAGCAGGAGGTTCCATTCCATTCCATTCCATTGCATGGCATTCCACTCCATTGCATTCTATTCCATTCCATGTCATAACATTCCATTCAATTACAAATGGCAGGGTGATGCAGGACTTTCCTTTCCACTCCATTCCATTCCATTCCATTCCATTCCATTCCATTCCATTCCATTCCATTTCATTCCATTCCATTCCAATCCATTCCAATTCATTCCATTCCAACTGGCAGGACGAAGCAGAAGGTTTCTTTCCATTCCATTCCACTGCATTACAATACATTACATTCCAACAGGCAGGACGAAGCAGAAGCTTTCATTTCATTCCATTCCATTCCATTCCAACTGGCACGATGAAGATGAAGGTTCCATTCCATTCCATTCCATTCTATTCCATTTCATTCCATTCCAATACAAATAGCAGGAGGAAGCAGAGGTTTACATTCCATTCCATTCCATTCCACTTCCATTCCAACTGGCACGATTAAGCATAAGGATCCATTCCATTCCATTACATTACATTTAATTTCATAACATTCCATTCCATTACAACTGACAGGATGAAGCAGATCTTGCCATACCATTCATTTCCATTCCACTCCATTCCATTCCATTCCAACTGGCACGATGAAGCAGAAGGTTCCATTCCATTCCATTCCATTCTATTCCATTCCTTTCCATTCCAACTGGCAGGATGAAGCAGAAAGTTCCATTCCATTCCATTCCATTCCAACTGGCACGATGAACCAGAAGGTTCCATTCCATTCCATTCCATTCCATAACATTCAATTCCATTACAACTGGCAGGATGAAGCAGAACGTTCCATTCCGTTCAATTCCATTCCACTCCATTCCATTCCATTCCAACTCTGCACGATGAAGCAGAAGGTTCCATTCCATTCCATTCCATTCCATTCCATTCCATTCCATTACATTACATTACATTCCAACTGACTGGTGAAGCATAAGGTTCTATTCCATTCCATTCCATTCCATTCCATTCCAAATGGCAGGATGAATCAAAAGTTTCCATTCCATTCCATTCCATTACATTCCAACTGGTAGGATGAAGCAGAAGTTTCCTTTCCATTGCATTCCATTCCATTCTATTTCATTCCATTCCATTCCAATACAAATACAAGGATGAAACAGAAGTTTACATTCCACTCCATTCCAACTGGCACGATGAAGCAGAAGGTTCCATTCCATTCCATTCCATTCCATTCCATTCCATTCCATTCCACGCCATTCCATTTCATTCCAACTAACAAAATGAAGCAGAACGTTCCATTCCATAACAGTCCATTCAGTTAGAACTGGCAGGATGAAGCAGAACATTACATTTCATTCCATTCCATTCCATTCCATTCCATTCCATTACAACTAGCAGGATGAAGCAGAACGTTCCATTCCGTTCCATTCCATTTCATTCCAACTAACAGAATGAAGCAGAATGTTCCATTTCATTCCATTCCATAACAGTCCATTCAGTTACAACTGGGAGGATGAAGCAGAACGTTCCATTCCATTCCATTCCATTCCATTCCATTCCATTCCATTCCATTCCATTCCATTACATTACATTACATTACATTCCAACTGACTGGTGAAGCATAAGGTTCTATTCCATTCCATTCCATTCCATTCCATTCCATTCCATTCCATTCCATTCCAAATGGCAGGATGAATCAAAAGTTTCCATTCCATTCCATTACATTACATTCCAACTGGTAGGATGAAGCAGAAGTTTCCTTTCCATTGCATTCCATTCCATTCTATTTCATTCCATTCCATTCCAATACAAATACAAGGATGAAACAGAAGTTTACATTCCATTCCATTCCAACTGGCACGATGAAGCAGAAGGTTCCATTCCATTCCATTCCATTCAATTCAATTCCATAACATTCCATTCCATTACAACTGGCACGATGAAGCAGAACGTTCCATTCCATTCCATTCCATTCCATTCCGCGCCATTCCATTTCATTCCAACTAACAAAATGAAGCAGAACGTTCCATTCCATTCCATTCCATTCCATAACAGTCCATTCAGTTAGAACTGGCAGGATGAAGCAGAACATTACATTTCATTCCATTCCATTCCATTCCATTCCATTCCATTCCACTCCATTCCATTCCATTCCATTACATCTGGCAGGATGAAGCAGAAGGTTCCATTCCATTCCATTCCATTCCAACAGGAAGGATGAATAACAATTTTCCATTCGGTTCTATTCCATTCTATTCCATTCCATTCCATTCCATTCCATTCCATTCCATTCCATTCCATTCCATTCCAGCTGTCTGCATGAAGCAAAATCTTCTATTTAATTCCATTCCATTCCATTGCATTCCATAATATTCCATTCCATTTCAACTGGCAGGATGAAGCAGAACGTTCCATTCCATTCAATTCCATTCCACACCGTTCCATTCCATTCCATTCCATTCCATTGCATTCTGCTCCACTTGATTCCATTCCATTCCATCTGGCAGGATGAATCAGAAGGTTCCATTCCATTTCATTCCATTCCAACTGGCAGGATGAAGCAGATTTTTCCAATTGATTCCATTCCATTCCATTCCAATCAGCAAGATGAAGCAGAAGGTTCATTCTCGTCCATAACTTTCCATTCTATTCCAACTGGCAGGATGAAGCAGAAGTTTCCATTCCATTCCAGTCCACTGCATTCCATTCTATTTGATTCCATGGCATTCCATCTGGCAGGTTGAAGCAGAACGTTCCATTCCATTCCACTGCATTCCATTCCAATGGGCAAAATAAAGCAGAAGTTTCCATTCCCTTCCATTCCATTCCAACTGGCAGGATGAAGCAGAAGGTTCCATTCCATTCCATTCCATTCCATCCCATTCCATTCCATTCCATTCCATTCCATTCCAACTGGCAGGGTGAAGCAAAAGGTTGCATTCCATTCCATTCCATTCCATTCCATTCCATTCCATTCCATTCCATTCCATTCCATTCTATTCCAAATGGCAGGGTGAAGCAGAAGGTTCCATTCCATTCCATTCTAACTGGTAGGATGAAGCAGAACGTCCCATTTCATTAAATTATATTTCATTTCATTCCATTCAAACTGGCAGGATAAAGCAGAATGTTGCATTCAATTCCTTTCCATGCCAACTGGCAGGATGAAGCAGAAGCTTCCATTCCATCGATTCCATTCCATTCCATTCCATTGCATTCTATTCCTTTCCAACTGGCAGAATTAAGAAGAATGTTCCATTCCATTCCATTCCATTCCATTCCAACAGGCAGGATGAAGCAGAAGGTTCATTCCATTCCATTCCATCTGGCAGGATGAAACAGAACATTCTATTCCATTCCAGTCCATTCCATTCTGTTCCATTCCATTCCAACTGACAGAACGAAGCATAAGTTTCCATTCCATTCCATTCCATTCCATTGCATTCCACCTGGCAGGATGAAACAGAAGGTTCCATTCCATTCCATTACAGTACATTCTAACTGGCAGGATGAAGCAGAAGTTCACATTCCATTCCATTCCATTCCATTGAAACTGGCAGTATGAAGCAGAATATTCCATTCCATGCCATTCCATTCCAACTGACAGAATGAAGCAGAATTGTCCATTCCTTTCCATTCCATTATATTCCAACTGACAGGATGAAGCAGAAGGTTCCATTCCATTCTATTAAATTACATTACATTCCATTCTAACTGGCAGGATGAAGCAGAAGGTCGCATCTCATTCCATTCCATTCCATTCAAACTGGAAGGATGAAGTAGAATATTCCATTTCATGCCATTCCATGCCAATTGGCAGGATGAAGCAGAAGCTTCCATTCCATGCGTTCCATTGCATTCCATTCCGTACCTTGCCATTCCAACTGGCAGGATGAAACAGAAGTTTATATTTCATACAATTCCATTCCATTCCATTCCATTCCATTCCATTCCATTCCATTCCATTCCATTCCATTCAAACTGGTAGAATGAAGCAGATTGTTCCATTCCATTCCATTACACTGGATTCCAACTGGCAGGATGAAGCAGAAGCTTCCATGCCATTCCATTCCATTCCATTTCATAACATTCCATTCCATTAAACTGGCAGGATGAAGCAGAATGTTCCATTCCATTCCATTCCTTTCCATTCCATTGCAATACATTCCATCCCATTCCAATCCATTCTGTTCCATTCCACTCCATTCCATTCTAACTGGCAGGGTTAAGCAGAAGGTTCCATTCCATTCTAACTGGCAGGATGAAGCAGAAGGTCCCATTCCATTCCATTCCATTCAAACTGGCAGGGTGAAGCGGAATGTTGAATTCAATTCCATTGCATGCTAACTGGCAGGATGAAGCAGAAGATTCCATTCCATCCATTCCATTCCATTCCATTCCATTCCATTCCATTCCGTTCCGTTCCGTTCCGTTCCGTTCCGTTGCGTTGCGTTGCATTGCATTGCATTCCATTCCATTCCATCCCATTCCACTCCATTACATCTGGCAGAATGAAGCAGGTGTTTCCATCCCATTCCATTCCATTCCACTCCATTCCATTCCATCCCATTCCAACTGGCAGGTTGAAGCAGAATTTTCATACTCTTCCATTCCGTTCCATTCTATGCCAACTGTCAGGAAGAAGCAGAAGTTTTGAATCCATTCCATTCCATTGCATTCCATTTCATTTCATTCCATTCCATTCCAACTGGTAGGATGAAGCAGAAGGTTCCATTCCCTTCTATTCCACTCCAACTGGCAGGATGAAGTAGAAGGTTCCATTCCTTTCCATTGCATTCCATTCCATTCAATTCCACTCCATTCCAATGGGAAGGATGAAGCAGAAGGTTCCATTCCATTCCATTCCATTCCATTCCATTCCATTCCATTCCATTCCATTCCATTCCATTCCATTACAACTAGCAGGATGAAGCAGAACGTTCCATTCCGTTCCATTCCATTTCATTCCAACTAACAGAATGAAGCAGAATGTTCCATTTCATTCCATTCCATAACAGTCCATTCAGTTACAACTGGGAGGATGAAGCAGAACGTTCCATTCCATTCCATTCCATTCCATTCCATTCCATTCCATTCCATTCCATTCCATTACATTACATTCCAACTGACTGGTGAAGCATAAGGTTCTATTCCATTCCATTCCATTCCATTCCATTCCATTCCATTCCATTCCATTCCAAATGGCAGGATGAATCAAAAGTTTCCATTCCATTCCATTACATTACATTCCAACTGGTAGGATGAAGCAGAAGTTTCCTTTCCATTGCATTCCATTCCATTCTATTTCATTCCATTCCATTCCAATACAAATACAAGGATGAAACAGAAGTTTACATTCCATTCCATTCCAACTGGCACGATGAAGCAGAAGGTTCCATTCCATTCCATTCCATTCAATTCAATTCCATAACATTCCATTCCATTACAACTGGCAGGATGAAGCAGAACGTTCCATTCCATTCCATTCCATTCCATTCCACGCCATTCCATTTCATTCCAACTAACAAAATGAAGCAGAACGTTCCATTCCATTCCATTCCATAACAGTCCATTCAGTTAGAACTGGCAGGATGAAGCAGAACATTACATTTCATTCCATTCCATTCCATTCCATTCCATTCCACTCCATTCCATTCCATTCCATTACATCTGGCAGGATGAAGCAGAAGGTTCCATTCCATTCCATTCCATTCCAACAGGAAGGATGAATAACAATTTTCCATTCGGTTCTATTCCATTCTATTCCATTCCATTCCATTCCATTCCATTCCATTCCATTCCATTCCATTCCAGCTGTCTGCATGAAGCAAAATCTTCTATTTAATTCCATTCCATTCCATTGCATTCCATAATATTCCATTCCATTTCAACTGGCAGGATGAAGCAGAACGTTCCATTCCATTCAATTCCATTCCACACCGTTCCATTCCATTCCATTCCATTCCATTGCATTCTGCTCCACTTGATTCCATTCCATTCCATCTGGCAGGATGAATCAGAAGGTTCCATTCCATTTCATTCCATTCCAACTGGCAGGATGAAGCAGATTTTTCCAATTGATTCCATTCCATTCCATTCCAATCAGCAAGATGAAGCAGAAGGTTCATTCTCGTCCATAACTTTCCATTCTATTCCAACTGGCAGGATGAAGCAGAAGTTTCCATTCCATTCCAGTCCACTGCATTCCATTCTATTTGATTCCATGGCATTCCATCTGGCAGGTTGAAGCAGAACGTTCCATTCCATTCCACTGCATTCCATTCCAATGGGCAAAATAAAGCAGAAGTTTCCATTCCCTTCCATTCCATTCCAACTGGCAGGATGAAGCAGAAGGTTCCATTCCATTCCATTCCATTCCATTCCATTCCATTCCATTCCATTCCATTCCATTCCATTCCAACTGGCAGGGTGAAGCAAAAGGTTGCATTCCATTCCATTCCATTCCATTCCATTCCATTCCATTCCATTCCATTCCATTCCATTCTATTCCAAATGGCAGGGTGAAGCAGAAGGTTCCATTCCATTCCATTCTAACTGGTAGGATGAAGCAGAACGTCCCATTTCATTAAATTATATTTCATTTCATTCCATTCAAACTGGCAGGATAAAGCAGAATGTTGCATTCAATTCCTTTCCATGCCAACTGGCAGGATGAAGCAGAAGCTTCCATTCCATCGATTCCATTCCATTCCATTCCATTGCATTCTATTCCTTTCCAACTGGCAGAATTAAGAAGAATGTTCCATTCCATTCCATTCCATTCCATTCCAACAGGCAGGATGAAGCAGAAGGTTCATTCCATTCCATTCCATCTGGCAGGATGAAACAGAACATTCTATTCCATTCCAGTCCATTCCATTCTGTTCCATTCCATTCCAACTGACAGAACGAAGCATAAGTTTCCATTCCATTCCATTCCATTGCATTCCACCTGGCAGGATGAAACAGAAGGTTCCATTCCATTCCATTACAGTACATTCTAACTGGCAGGATGAAGCAGAAGTTCACATTCCATTCCATTCCATTCCATTGAAACTGGCAGTATGAAGCAGAATATTCCATTCCATGCCATTCCATTCCAACTGACAGAATGAAGCAGAATTGTCCATTCCTTTCCATTCCATTATATTCCAACTGACAGGATGAAGCAGAAGGTTCCATTCCATTCTATTAAATTACATTACATTCCATTCTAACTGGCAGGATGAAGCAGAAGGTCGCATCTCATTCCATTCCATTCCATTCAAACTGGAAGGATGAAGTAGAATATTCCATTTCATGCCATTCCATGCCAATTGGCAGGATGAAGCAGAAGCTTCCATTCCATGCGTTCCATTGCATTCCATTCCGTACCTTGCCATTCCAACTGGCAGGATGAAACAGAAGTTTATATTTCATACAATTCCATTCCATTCCATTCCATTCCATTCCATTCCATTCCATTCCATTCCATTCCATTCCATTCCATTCCATTCCATTCAAACTGGTAGAATGAAGCAGATTGTTCCATTCCATTCCATTACACTGGATTCCAACTGGCAGGATGAAGCAGAAGCTTCCATGCCATTCCATTCCATTCCATTTCATAACATTCCATTCCATTAAACTGGCAGGATGAAGCAGAATGTTCCATTCCATTCCATTCCTTTCCATTCCATTGCAATACATTCCATCCCATTCCAATCCATTCTGTTCCATTCCACTCCATTCCATTCTAACTGGCAGGGTTAAGCAGAAGGTTCCATTCCATTCTAACTGGCAGGATGAAGCAGAAGGTCCCATTCCATTCCATTCCATTCAAACTGGCAGGGTGAAGCGGAATGTTGAATTCAATTCCATTGCATGCTAACTGGCAGGATGAAGCAGAAGATTCCATTCCATCCATTCCATTCCATTCCATTCCATTCCATTCCGTTCCGTTCCGTTCCGTTCCGTTGCGTTGCGTTGCATTGCATTGCATTCCATTCCATTCCATCCCATTCCACTCCATTACATCTGGCAGAATGAAGCAGGTGTTTCCATCCCATTCCATTCCATTCCATTCCACTCCATTCCATTCCATCCCATTCCAACTGGCAGGTTGAAGCAGAATTTTCATACTCTTCCATTCCGTTCCATTCTATGCCAACTGTCAGGAAGAAGCAGAAGTTTTGAATCCATTCCATTCCATTGCATTCCATTTCATTTCATTCCATTCCATTCCAACTGGTAGGATGAAGCAGAAGGTTCCATTCCCTTCTATTCCACTCCAACTGGCAGGATGAAGTAGAAGGTTCCATTCCTTTCCATTGCATTCCATTCCATTCAATTCCACTCCATTCCAATGGGAAGGATGAAGCAGAAGGTTCCATTCCATTCCATTCCATTCCATTCCATTCCATTCCATTCCATTCCATTCCATTCCATTCCATTACAACTAGCAGGATGAAGCAGAACGTTCCATTCCGTTCCATTCCATTTCATTCCAACTAACAGAATGAAGCAGAATGTTCCATTTCATTCCATTCCATAACAGTCCATTCAGTTACAACTGGGAGGATGAAGCAGAACGTTCCATTCCATTCCATTCCATTCCATTCCATTCCATTCCATTACATTACATTACATTCCAACTGACTGGTGAAGCATAAGGTTCTATTCCATTCCATTCCATTCCATTCCATTCCATTCCAAATGGCAGGATGAATCAAAAGTTTCCATTCCATTCCATTACATTACATTCCAACTGGTAGGATGAAGCAGAAGTTTCCTTTCCATTGCATTCCATTCCATTCTATTTCATTCCATTCCATTCCAATACAAATACAAGGATGAAACAGAAGTTTACATTCCATTCCATTCCAACTGGCACGATGAAGCAGAAGGTTCCATTCCATTCCATTCCATTCAATTCAATTCCATAACATTCCATTCCATTACAACTGGCAGGATGAAGCAGAACGTTCCATTCCATTCCATTCCATTCCATTCCACGCCATTCCATTTCATTCCAACTAACAAAATGAAGCAGAACGTTCCATTCCATTCCATTCCATAACAGTCCATTCAGTTAGAACTGGCAGGATGAAGCAGAACATTACATTTCATTCCATTCCATTCCATTCCATTCCACTCCATTCCATTCCATTCCATTACATCTGGCAGGATGAAGCAGAAGGTTCCATTCCATTCCATTCCATTCCAACAGGAAGGATGAATAACAATTTTCCATTCGGTTCTATTCCATTCTATTCCATTCCATTCCATTCCATTCCATTCCATTCCATTCCATTCCAGCTGTCTGCATGAAGCAAAATCTTCTATTTAATTCCATTCCATTCCATTGCATTCCATAATATTCCATTCCATTTCAACTGGCAGGATGAAGCAGAACGTTCCATTCCATTCAATTCCATTCCACACCGTTCCATTCCATTCCATTCCATTCCATTGCATTCTGCTCCACTTGATTCCATTCCATTCCATCTGGCAGGATGAATCAGAAGGTTCCATTCCATTTCATTCCATTCCAACTGGCAGGATGAAGCAGATTTTTCCAATTGATTCCATTCCATTCCATTCCAATCAGCAAGATGAAGCAGAAGGTTCATTCTCGTCCATAACTTTCCATTCTATTCCAACTGGCAGGATGAAGCAGAAGTTTCCATTCCATTCCAGTCCACTGCATTCCATTCTATTTGATTCCATGGCATTCCATCTGGCAGGTTGAAGCAGAACGTTCCATTCCATTCCACTGCATTCCATTCCAATGGGCAAAATAAAGCAGAAGTTTCCATTCCCTTCCATTCCATTCCAACTGGCAGGATGAAGCAGAAGGTTCCATTCCATTCCATTCCATTCCATCCCATTCCATTCCATTCCATTCCATTCCATTCCATTCCATTCCAACTGGCAGGGTGAAGCAAAAGGTTGCATTCCATTCCATTCCATTCCATTCCATTCCATTCCATTCCATTCCATTCCATTCCATTCTATTCCAAATGGCAGGGTGAAGCAGAAGGTTCCATTCCATTCCATTCTAACTGGTAGGATGAAGCAGAACGTCCCATTTCATTAAATTATATTTCATTTCATTCCATTCAAACTGGCAGGATAAAGCAGAATGTTGCATTCAATTCCTTTCCATGCCAACTGGCAGGATGAAGCAGAAGCTTCCATTCCATCGATTCCATTCCATTCCATTCCATTGCATTCTATTCCTTTCCAACTGGCAGAATTAAGAAGAATGTTCCATTCCATTCCATTCCATTCCATTCCAACAGGCAGGATGAAGCAGAAGGTTCATTCCATTCCATTCCATCTGGCAGGATGAAACAGAACATTCTATTCCATTCCAGTCCATTCCATTCTGTTCCATTCCATTCCAACTGACAGAACGAAGCATAAGTTTCCATTCCATTCCATTCCATTGCATTCCACCTGGCAGGATGAAACAGAAGGTTCCATTCCATTCCATTACAGTACATTCTAACTGGCAGGATGAAGCAGAAGTTCACATTCCATTCCATTCCATTCCATTGAAACTGGCAGTATGAAGCAGAATATTCCATTCCATGCCATTCCATTCCAACTGACAGAATGAAGCAGAATTGTCCATTCCTTTCCATTCCATTATATTCCAACTGACAGGATGAAGCAGAAGGTTCCATTCCATTCTATTAAATTACATTACATTCCATTCTAACTGGCAGGATGAAGCAGAAGGTCGCATCTCATTCCATTCCATTCCATTCAAACTGGAAGGATGAAGTAGAATATTCCATTTCATGCCATTCCATGCCAATTGGCAGGATGAAGCAGAAGCTTCCATTCCATGCGTTCCATTGCATTCCATTCCGTACCTTGCCATTCCAACTGGCAGGATGAAACAGAAGTTTATATTTCATACAATTCCATTCCATTCCATTCCATTCCATTCCATTCCATTCCATTCCATTCCATTCCATTCCATTCCATTCCATTCCATTCAAACTGGTAGAATGAAGCAGATTGTTCCATTCCATTCCATTACACTGGATTCCAACTGGCAGGATGAAGCAGAAGCTTCCATGCCATTCCATTCCATTCCATTTCATAACATTCCATTCCATTAAACTGGCAGGATGAAGCAGAATGTTCCATTCCATTCCATTCCTTTCCATTCCATTGCAATACATTCCATCCCATTCCAATCCATTCTGTTCCATTCCACTCCATTCCATTCTAACTGGCAGGGTTAAGCAGAAGGTTCCATTCCATTCTAACTGGCAGGATGAAGCAGAAGGTCCCATTCCATTCCATTCCATTCAAACTGGCAGGGTGAAGCGGAATGTTGAATTCAATTCCATTGCATGCTAACTGGCAGGATGAAGCAGAAGATTCCATTCCATCCATTCCATTCCATTCCATTCCATTCCATTCCGTTCCGTTCCGTTCCGTTCCGTTCCGTTGCGTTGCGTTGCATTGCATTGCATTCCATTCCATTCCATCCCATTCCACTCCATTACATCTGGCAGAATGAAGCAGGTGTTTCCATCCCATTCCATTCCATTCCACTCCATTCCATTCCATCCCATTCCAACTGGCAGGTTGAAGCAGAATTTTCATACTCTTCCATTCCGTTCCATTCTATGCCAACTGTCAGGAAGAAGCAGAAGTTTTGAATCCATTCCATTCCATTGCATTCCATTTCATTTCATTCCATTCCATTCCAACTGGTAGGATGAAGCAGAAGGTTCCATTCCCTTCTATTCCACTCCAACTGGCAGGATGAAGTAGAAGGTTCCATTCCTTTCCATTGCATTCCATTCCATTCAATTCCACTCCATTCCAATGGGAAGGATGAAGCAGAAGGTTCCATTCCATTCCTTTCCATTCCATTCCATTCCATTACAACTAGCAGGATGAAGCAGAACGTTCCATTCCGTTCCATTCCATTTCATTCCAACTAACAGAATGAAGCAGAATGTTCCATTTCATTCCATTCCATAACAGTCCATTCAGTTACAACTGGGAGGATGAAGCAGAACGTTCCATTCCATTCCATTCCATTCCATTCCATTCCATTACATTACATTACATTCCAACTGACTGGTGAAGCATAAGGTTCTATTCCATTCCATTCCATTCCATTCCATTCCATTCCATTCCAAATGGCAGGATGAATCAAAAGTTTCCATTCCATTCCATTACATTACATTCCAACTGGTAGGATGAAGCAGAAGTTTCCTTTCCATTGCATTCCATTCCATTCTATTTCATTCCATTCCATTCCAATACAAATACAAGGATGAAACAGAAGTTTACATTCCATTCCATTCCAACTGGCACGATGAAGCAGAAGGTTCCATTCCATTCCATTCCATTCAATTCAATTCCATAACATTCCATTCCATTACAACTGGCAGGATGAAGCAGAACGTTCCATTCCATTCCATTCCATTCCATTCCATTCCACGCCATTCCATTTCATTCCAACTAACAAAATGAAGCAGAACGTTCCATTCCATTCCATTCCATAACAGTCCATTCAGTTAGAACTGGCAGGATGAAGCAGAACATTACATTTCATTCCATTCCATTCCATTCCATTCCACTCCATTCCATTCCATTCCATTACATCTGGCAGGATGAAGCAGAAGGTTCCATTCCATTCCATTCCATTCCAACAGGAAGGATGAATAACAATTTTCCATTCGGTTCTATTCCATTCTATTCCATTCCATTCCATTCCATTCCATTCCATTCCATTCCATTCCAGCTGTCTGCATGAAGCAAAATCTTCTATTTAATTCCATTCCATTCCATTGCATTCCATAATATTCCATTCCATTTCAACTGGCAGGATGAAGCAGAACGTTCCATTCCATTCAATTCCATTCCACACCGTTCCATTCCATTCCATTCCATTCCATTGCATTCTGCTCCACTTGATTCCATTCCATTCCATCTGGCAGGATGAATCAGAAGGTTCCATTCCATTTCATTCCATTCCAACTGGCAGGATGAAGCAGATTTTTCCAATTGATTCCATTCCATTCCATTCCAATCAGCAAGATGAAGCAGAAGGTTCATTCTCGTCCATAACTTTCCATTCTATTCCAACTGGCAGGATGAAGCAGAAGTTTCCATTCCATTCCAGTCCACTGCATTCCATTCTATTTGATTCCATGGCATTCCATCTGGCAGGTTGAAGCAGAACGTTCCATTCCATTCCACTGCATTCCATTCCAATGGGCAAAATAAAGCAGAAGTTTCCATTCCCTTCCATTCCATTCCAACTGGCAGGATGAAGCAGAAGGTTCCATTCCATTCCATTCCATTCCATCCCATTCCATTCCATTCCATTCCATTCCATTCCATTCCATTCCATTCCATTCCAACTGGCAGGGTGAAGCAAACGGTTGCATTCCATTCCATTCCATTCCATTCCATTCCATTCCATTCCATTCCATTCCATTCCATTCTATTCCAAATGGCAGGGTGAAGCAGAAGGTTCCATTCCATTCCATTCTAACTGGTAGGATGAAGCAGAACGTCCCATTTCATTAAATTATATTTCATTTCATTCCATTCAAACTGGCAGGATAAAGCAGAATGTTGCATTCAATTCCTTTCCATGCCAACTGGCAGGATGAAGCAGAAGCTTCCATTCCATCGATTCCATTCCATTCCATTCCATTGCATTCTATTCCTTTCCAACTGGCAGAATTAAGAAGAATGTTCCATTCCATTCCATTCCATTCCATTCCAACAGGCAGGATGAAGCAGAAGGTTCATTCCATTCCATTCCATCTGGCAGGATGAAACAGAACATTCTATTCCATTCCAGTCCATTCCATTCTGTTCCATTCCATTCCAACTGACAGAACGAAGCATAAGTTTCCATTCCATTCCATTCCATTGCATTCCACCTGGCAGGATGAAACAGAAGGTTCCATTCCATTCCATTACAGTACATTCTAACTGGCAGGATGAAGCAGAAGTTCACATTCCATTCCATTCCATTCCATTGAAACTGGCAGTATGAAGCAGAATATTCCATTCCATGCCATTCCATTCCAACTGACAGAATGAAGCAGAATTGTCCATTCCTTTCCATTCCATTATATTCCAACTGACAGGATGAAGCAGAAGGTTCCATTCCATTCTATTAAATTACATTACATTCCATTCTAACTGGCAGGATGAAGCAGAAGGTCGCATCTCATTCCATTCCATTCCATTCAAACTGGAAGGATGAAGTAGAATATTCCATTTCATGCCATTCCATGCCAATTGGCAGGATGAAGCAGAAGCTTCCATTCCATGCGTTCCATTGCATTCCATTCCGTACCTTGCCATTCCAACTGGCAGGATGAAACAGAAGTTTATATTTCATACAATTCCATTCCATTCCATTCCATTCCATTCCATTCCATTCCATTCCATTCCATTCCATTCCATTCCATTCAAACTGGTAGAATGAAGCAGATTGTTCCATTCCATTCCATTACACTGGATTCCAACTGGCAGGATGAAGCAGAAGCTTCCATGCCATTCCATTCCATTCCATTTCATAACATTCCATTCCATTAAACTGGCAGGATGAAGCAGAATGTTCCATTCCATTCCATTCCTTTCCATTCCATTGCAATACATTCCATCCCATTCCAATCCATTCTGTTCCATTCCACTCCATTCCATTCTAACTGGCAGGGTTAAGCAGAAGGTTCCATTCCATTCTAACTGGCAGGATGAAGCAGAAGGTCCCATTCCATTCCATTCCATTCAAACTGGCAGGGTGAAGCGGAATGTTGAATTCAATTCCATTGCATGCTAACTGGCAGGATGAAGCAGAAGATTCCATTCCATCCATTCCATTCCATTCCATTCCATTCCATTCCGTTCCGTTCCGTTCCGTTCCGTTCCGTTCCGTTGCGTTGCGTTGCATTGCATTGCATTCCATTCCATTCCATCCCATTCCACTCCATTACATCTGGCAGAATGAAGCAGGTGTTTCCATCCCATTCCATTCCATTCCACTCCATTCCATTCCATCCCATTCCAACTGGCAGGTTGAAGCAGAATTTTCATACTCTTCCATTCCGTTCCATTCTATGCCAACTGTCAGGAAGAAGCAGAAGTTTTGAATCCATTCCATTCCATTGCATTCCATTTCATTTCATTCCATTCCATTCCAACTGGTAGGATGAAGCAGAAGGTTCCATTCCCTTCTATTCCACTCCAACTGGCAGGATGAAGTAGAAGGTTCCATTCCTTTCCATTGCATTCCATTCCATTCAATTCCACTCCATTCCAATGGGAAGGATGAAGCAGAAGGTTCCATTCCATTCCATTCCATTCCATTCCATTCCATTCCATTCCATTCCATTCCAACTAGCAGGATGAAGCAGAACGTTCCATTCCGTTCCATTCCATTTCATTCCAACTAACAGAATGAAGCAGAATGTTCCATTTCATTCCATTCCATAACAGTCCATTCAGTTACAACTGGGAGGATGAAGCAGAACGTTCCATTCCATTCCATTCCATTCCATTCCATTCCATTACATTACATTACATTACATTCCAACTGACTGGTGAAGCATAAGGTTCTATTCCATTCCATTCCATTCCATTCCATTCCATTCCATTCCATTCCATTCCATTCCAAATGGCAGGATGAATCAAAAGTTTCCATTCCATTCCATTACATTACATTCCAACTGGTAGGATGAAGCAGAAGTTTCCTTTCCATTGCATTCCATTCCATTCTATTTCATTCCATTCCATTCCAATACAAATACAAGGATGAAACAGAAGTTTACATTCCATTCCATTCCAACTGGCACGATGAAGCAGAAGGTTCCATTCCATTCCATTCCATTCAATTCAATTCCATAACATTCCATTCCATTACAACTGGCAGGATGAAGCAGAACGTTCCATTCCATTCCATTCCATTCCATTCCACGCCATTCCATTTCATTCCAACTAACAAAATGAAGCAGAACGTTCCATTCCATTCCATTCCATAACAGTCCATTCAGTTAGAACTGGCAGGATGAAGCAGAACATTACATTTCATTCCATTCCATTCCATTCCATTCCATTCCACTCCATTCCATTCCATTCCATTACATCTGGCAGGATGAAGCAGAAGGTTCCATTCCATTCCATTCCATTCCAACAGGAAGGATGAATAACAATTTTCCATTCGGTTCTATTCCATTCTATTCCATTCCATTCCATTCCATTCCATTCCATTCCATTCCATTCCATTCCATTCCATTCCAGCTGTCTGCATGAAGCAAAATCTTCTATTTAATTCCATTCCATTCCATTGCATTCCATAATATTCCATTCCATTTCAACTGGCAGGATGAAGCAGAACGTTCCATTCCATTCAATTCCATTCCACACCGTTCCATTCCATTCCATTCCATTCCATTGCATTCTGCTCCACTTGATTCCATTCCATTCCATCTGGCAGGATGAATCAGAAGGTTCCATTCCATTTCATTCCATTCCAACTGGCAGGATGAAGCAGATTTTTCCAATTGATTCCATTCCATTCCATTCCAATCAGCAAGATGAAGCAGAAGGTTCATTCTCGTCCATAACTTTCCATTCTATTCCAACTGGCAGGATGAAGCAGAAGTTTCCATTCCATTCCAGTCCACTGCATTCCATTCTATTTGATTCCATGGCATTCCATCTGGCAGGTTGAAGCAGAACGTTCCATTCCATTCCACTGCATTCCATTCCAATGGGCAAAATAAAGCAGAAGTTTCCATTCCCTTCCATTCCATTCCAACTGGCAGGATGAAGCAGAAGGTTCCATTCCATTCCATTCCATTCCATTCCATTCCATTCCATTCCATTCCATTCCATTCCATTCCATTCCATTCCATTCCAACTGGCAGGGTGAAGCAAAAGGTTGCATTCCATTCCATTCCATTCCATTCCATTCCATTCAATTCAATTCATTCCATTAGCATTCATTCCATAACATAATGAAGCAGAAGGTTCCATTCCATTCCATTCAATTCCATTCCATTCCAACCGGCACGATGAACCAGAAGGTTCCATTCCATTCCATTCCATTCCATTCCATTCCATTCCATTCCATTCCATAACATTCCATTCCATTACAAGTAGCAGGAGGAAGCAGAACGTTCCATTCCATTCCATTCCATTCCAGTTAAGTCCATAACATTCCATTCCATTACAACTGGCAGGGTGAAGTGGAACGTTCCTTTCCATTCCATTCCATTCCATTTCACTCCATTCCATTCCATTCCATTCCATTGCTTTCCAATGCTTTCCATTCCATTCCATCTGGCACGATGAAGCAGAAGGTTCCATTCCATTCCATTCCACTTCATTCCATCTGGCACGATTAAGCAGAAGGTTCCATTCCATTCCATTCCATTCCAGTTAAGTCCATAACATTCCATTCCATTAAAACTGGCAGGATGAATTCGAACTTTCCATTCCATTCAATTCCATTCCACGCCATTCCATTCCATTCCCATCCTGCCAACATGAAGTAGAAGGTTCCATTCCATTCCATTTCAGTACAGTCCATTCCATTCCATTCCATTCCAACTGGCACTACGAAGCAGAAGGTTCCATTCCACTACATTCCATTCCATTCCATTCCATTCCATTCCATTCCATTCCATTCCATTCCATTCCATTCCATAACCTTGCATTCCAATACAACTGGCAGGATGAAGCAGAACCTTCCATTCCATTCAATTCCATTCCACTCCATTCCATTCCATTCCATTCCATTCCATTCCAACTGGCATGACAAAGCAGAATGTACCATTCCATTCCATTCCATTCCATTCCATTTCATTCCTTCTGACAGGATGAAGCAGAAGGTTCCATTCCATTCCATTCAATTCCATTCCATTCCATTCCAACCAGAAGGCTCCATTCCATTCCATTCCATAACCTTGCATTCCAATACATCTGGAAGGATGAAGAAGAACCGTCACTTCCATTCCATTCCATTAAATACCATTCCATTCCATTCCAATCCATTCCAACTCGCATGATGAAACAGAAGGTTCCATTCCATTCCATTCCATTCCATTCCATTCTATTCCATTCCATTCCTTTCCATTCCAACTGGCAGGAAAAAGCAGAAGTACATTCAATTCATTCCATTTCATTCCATTCCTACAACTGGCAGCATGAACCAGAAGGTTCCATTCCATTCCATTCCATTCGATTGAATTCCATAACATTCCATTCCATTACAACTAGCAGGATGAAGCAGAAGGTTCCATTCCATTCAATTCGATTCCACTCCATTTCATTCCATTCCAACTCTGCACGGTGAAACAGAAGGTTCCATTCCATTCCATTCCATTCCATTCCATTCCAACAGGCAGTACGAAGGAGAAGTTTCCATTCCATTCCATTCCATTCCATTCCATTCCATTCCATTCCATTCCATTCCAACTGGCACAGTGAATCAGAAGGCTCCATTCCATTCCATTCCATGCCATTCAATTCCATAATATTCCATTCCATTGAAACTGGAAGGATGAAGCAGAACGTTCCATTACGTTCAATTCCATTCCACGCCATTCCATTCCATTCGAACTCAGCACGATGAAGCAGAAGGTTCCATTCCATTCCATTTCAGTCCATTCCATTCCATTCCATTCCATTCCAACTGGCAGGATGAAGCAGAAGGTTCCATTCCATTGCATTCCATTCCATTCCAATTTGTATGAACCATTCCATTCCATTCCATTCCATTCCATTCCATTCCATAACATTCCATTCCATTCCTTCTGGGACGATGAAGCAGAAGGTTGTTCCATTCCATTCCATTCCATTCAATTCCATTCCACTCCATTTCATTCCATTCCAGCTCTGCACGATGAAGCAGAAGGTTCCATTCCATTCCATTCCATTCCATTCCATTCCATTCCATAACATTCCATTCCATTACAACTGGCAAGATGAAGCAGAACGTTCCATTCCATTCAATTCCATTCCACGCCATTCCATTCCATTCCATTTCATTCCAAATGGCAGGACGAAGCAGAAGGTTCCATTCCATTCCATTCTATTCCATTCCATTCCATTCCATTCCATAACATTCCATTCCATTACAACTGGCAGGATGAAGTAGTTTTTTTCCATCCATTCCATTCATTCCATTCCATTCCATTCCATTCCATTTCAACTGGCAGGCTTGAAACGGAAGGTTTCATTCAATTCGTCCATTTCATTCCATTCTATGACAACTGGCAGGATGAAGCAGAAGCTTGTATCCATTCCATTTCATTGCATCTCCACAGACATTCATTCCATTCCAACTTGTAGGATGAAGCAGAAGGTTCATTCCATTTCCATTCCATTCTATTCCATTCCATTCCATTCCATAACATTCCATTGCATTCCATTTAATTACCTGGCAGGATGTTACAGAAAGTTCCATTCCATTCCATTCTAACGGGCTTGCCAACCAACAGAATGAAGCAGAATGTTCACATTCCATTCCAAACATTCCATTCAATTACAACTGGCAGGATGAAGCAGAACGTTCCATTCCATTCCATTCCATTCCATTCCATTCCATTCCATTCCATTCCATTCCATTCCATTCCATTCCATTACAAATGGCAGGATGAAGCAGAAGGTTCCATTCCATTCCATTCCATTCCATTCCATTCCATTCCATTCCATCCCATTCCACTCCATTACATCTGGCAGAATGAAGCAGGTGTTTCCATCCCATTCCATTCCATTCCACTCCATTCCATTCCATCCCATTCCAACTGGCAGGTTGAAGCAGAATTTTCATACTCTTCCATTCCGTTCCATTCTATGCCAACTGTCAGGAAGAAGCAGAAGTTTTGAATCCATTCCATTCCATTGCATTCCATTTCATTTCATTCCATTCCATTCCAACTGGTAGGATGAAGCAGAAGGTTCCATTCCCTTCTATTCCACTCCAACTGGCAGGATGAAGTAGAAGGTTCCATTCCTTTCCATTGCATTCCATTCCATTCAATTCCACTCCATTCCAATGGGAAGGATGAAGCAGAAGGTTCCATTCCATTCCATTCCATTCCATTCCATTCCATTCCATTCCATTCCATTCCAACTAGCAGGATGAAGCAGAACGTTCCATTCCGTTCCATTCCATTTCATTCCAACTAACAGAATGAAGCAGAATGTTCCATTTCATTCCATTCCATAACAGTCCATTCAGTTACAACTGGGAGGATGAAGCAGAACGTTCCATTCCATTCCATTCCATTCCATTCCATTCCATTCCATTCCATTCCATTCCAACTGACTGGTGAAGCATAAGGTTCTATTCCATTCCATTCCATTCCATTCCATTCCATTCCATTCCATTCCAAATGGCAGGATGAATCAAAAGTTTCCATTCCATTCCATTCCATTACATTCCAACTGGTAGGATGAAGCAGAAGTTTCCTTTCCATTGCATTCCATTCCATTCTATTTCATTCCATTCCATTCCAATACAAATACAAGGATGAAACAGAAGTTTACATTCCATTCCATTCCAACTGGCACGATGAAGCAGAAGGTTCCATTCCATTCCATTCCATTCAATTCAATTCCATAACATTCCATTCCATTACAACTGGCAGGATGAAGCAGAACGTTCCATTCCATTCCATTCCATTCCATTCCACGCCATTCCATTTCATTCCAACTAACAAAATGAAGCAGAACGTTCCATTCCATTCCATTCCATAACAGTCCATTCAGTTAGAACTGGCAGGATGAAGCAGAACATTACATTTCATTCCATTCCATTCCATTCCATTCCATTCCATTCCACTCCATTCCATTCCATTCCATTACATCTGGCAGGATGAAGCAGAAGGTTCCATTCCATTCCATTCCATTCCAACAGGAAGGATGAATAACAATTTTCCATTCGGTTCTATTCCATTCTATTCCATTCCATTCCATTCCATTCCATTCCATTCCATTCCATTCCAGCTGTCTGCATGAAGCAAAATCTTCTATTTAATTCCATTCCATTCCATTGCATTCCATAATATTCCATTCCATTTCAACTGGCAGGATGAAGCAGAACGTTCCATTCCATTCAATTCCATTCCACACCGTTCCATTCCATTCCATTCCATTCCATTGCATTCTGCTCCACTTGATTCCATTCCATTCCATCTGGCAGGATGAATCAGAAGGTTCCATTCCATTTCATTCCATTCCAACTGGCAGGATGAAGCAGATTTTTCCAATTGATTCCATTCCATTCCATTCCAATCAGCAAGATGAAGCAGAAGGTTCATTCTCGTCCATAACTTTCCATTCTATTCCAACTGGCAGGATGAAGCAGAAGTTTCCATTCCATTCCAGTCCACTGCATTCCATTCTATTTGATTCCATGGCATTCCATCTGGCAGGTTGAAGCAGAACGTTCCATTCCATTCCACTGCATTCCATTCCAATGGGCAAAATAAAGCAGAAGTTTCCATTCCCTTCCATTCCATTCCAACTGGCAGGATGAAGCAGAAGGTTCCATTCCATTCCATTCCATTCCATTCCATTCCATTCCATTCCATTCCATTCCATTCCATTCCATTCCATTCCATTCCATTCCAACTGGCAGGGTGAAGCAAAAGGTTGCATTCCATTCCATTCCATTCCATTCCATTCCATTCCATTCCATTCCATTCCATTCCATTCCATTCCATTCCATTCTATTCCAAATGGCAGGGTGAAGCAGAAGGTTCCATTCCATTCCATTCTAACTGGTAGGATGAAGCAGAACGTCCCATTTCATTAAATTATATTTCATTTCATTCCATTCAAACTGGCAGGATAAAGCAGAATGTTGCATTCAATTCCTTTCCATGCCAACTGGCAGGATGAAGCAGAAGCTTCCATTCCATCGATTCCATTCCATTCCATTCCATTGCATTCTATTCCTTTCCAACTGGCAGAATTAAGAAGAATGTTCCATTCCATTCCATTCCATTCCATTCCAACAGGCAGGATGAAGCAGAAGGTTCATTCCATTCCATTCCATCTGGCAGGATGAAACAGAACATTCTATTCCATTCCAGTCCATTCCATTCTGTTCCATTCCATTCCAACTGACAGAACGAAGCATAAGTTTCCATTCCATTCCATTCCATTGCATTCCACCTGGCAGGATGAAACAGAAGGTTCCATTCCATTCCATTACAGTACATTCTAACTGGCAGGATGAAGCAGAAGTTCACATTCCATTCCATTCCATTCCATTGAAACTGGCAGTATGAAGCAGAATATTCCATTCCATGCCATTCCATTCCAACTGACAGAATGAAGCAGAATTGTCCATTCCTTTCCATTCCATTATATTCCAACTGACAGGATGAAGCAGAAGGTTCCATTCCATTCTATTAAATTACATTACATTCCATTCTAACTGGCAGGATGAAGCAGAAGGTCGCATCTCATTCCATTCCATTCCATTCAAACTGGAAGGATGAAGTAGAATATTCCATTTCATGCCATTCCATGCCAATTGGCAGGATGAAGCAGAAGCTTCCATTCCATGCGTTCCATTGCATTCCATTCCGTACCTTGCCATTCCAACTGGCAGGATGAAACAGAAGTTTATATTTCATACAATTCCATTCCATTCCATTCCATTCCATTCCATTCCATTCCATTCCATTCCATTCCATTCCATTCAAACTGGTAGAATGAAGCAGATTGTTCCATTCCATTCCATTACACTGGATTCCAACTGGCAGGATGAAGCAGAAGCTTCCATGCCATTCCATTCCATTCCATTTCATAACATTCCATTCCATTAAACTGGCAGGATGAAGCAGAATGTTCCATTCCATTCCATTCCTTTCCATTCCATTGCAATACATTCCATCCCATTCCAATCCATTCTGTTCCATTCCACTCCATTCCATTCTAACTGGCAGGGTTAAGCAGAAGGTTCCATTCCATTCTAACTGGCAGGATGAAGCAGAAGGTCCCATTCCATTCCATTCCATTCAAACTGGCAGGGTGAAGCGGAATGTTGAATTCAATTCCATTGCATGCTAACTGGCAGGATGAAGCAGAAGATTCCATTCCATCCATTCCATTCCATTCCATTCCATTCCATTCCGTTCCGTTCCGTTCCGTTCCGTTCCGTTCCGTTGCGTTGCGTTGCATTGCATTGCATTCCATTCCATTCCATCCCATTCCACTCCATTACATCTGGCAGAATGAAGCAGGTGTTTCCATCCCATTCCATTCCATTCCACTCCATTCCATTCCATCCCATTCCAACTGGCAGGTTGAAGCAGAATTTTCATACTCTTCCATTCCGTTCCATTCTATGCCAACTGTCAGGAAGAAGCAGAAGTTTTGAATCCATTCCATTCCATTGCATTCCATTTCATTTCATTCCATTCCATTCCAACTGGTAGGATGAAGCAGAAGGTTCCATTCCCTTCTATTCCACTCCAACTGGCAGGATGAAGTAGAAGGTTCCATTCCTTTCCATTGCATTCCATTCCATTCAATTCCACTCCATTCCAATGGGAAGGATGAAGCAGAAGGTTCCATTCCATTCCATTCCATTCCATTCCATTCCATTCCATTCCATTCCATTCCATTACAACTAGCAGGATGAAGCAGAACGTTCCATTCCGTTCCATTCCATTTCATTCCAACTAACAGAATGAAGCAGAATGTTCCATTTCATTCCATTCCATAACAGTCCATTCAGTTACAACTGGGAGGATGAAGCAGAACGTTCCATTCCATTCCATTCCATTCCATTCCATTCCATTCCATTACATTACATTACATTCCAACTGACTGGTGAAGCATAAGGTTCTATTCCATTCCATTCCATTCCATTCCATTCCATTCCAAATGGCAGGATGAATCAAAAGTTTCCATTCCATTCCATTCCATTACATTCCAACTGGTAGGATGAAGCAGAAGTTTCCTTTCCATTGCATTCCATTCCATTCTATTTCATTCCATTCCATTCCAATACAAATACAAGGATGAAACAGAAGTTTACATTCCATTCCATTCCAACTGGCACGATGAAGCAGAAGGTTCCATTCCATTCCATTCCATTCAATTCAATTCCATAACATTCCATTCCATTACAACTGGCAGGATGAAGCAGAACGTTCCATTCCATTCCATTCCATTCCACGCCATTCCATTTCATTCCAACTAACAAAATGAAGCAGAACGTTCCATTCCATTCCATTCCATAACAGTCCATTCAGTTAGAACTGGCAGGATGAAGCAGAACATTACATTTCATTCCATTCCAGTCCATTCCATTCCAATCCATTCCATTCCATTCCATTACATCTGGCAGGATGAAGCAGAAGGTTCCATTCCATTCCATTCCATTCCAACAGGAAGGATGAATAACAATTTTCCATTCGGTTCTATTCCATTCTATTCCATTCCATTCCATTCCATTCCATTCCATTCCATTCCAGCTGTCTGCATGAAGCAAAATCTTCTATTTAATTCCATTCCATTCCATTGCATTCCATAATATTCCATTCCATTTCAACTGGCAGGATGAAGCAGAACGTTCCATTCCATTCAATTCCATTCCACACCATTCCATTCCATTCCATTCCATTCCATTGCATTCTGCTCCACTTGATTCCATTCCATTCCATCTGGCAGGATGAATCAGAAGGTTCCATTCCATTTCATTCCATTCCAACTGGCAGGATGAAGCAGATTTTTCCAATTGATTCCATTCCATTCCATTCCAATCAGCAAGATGAAGCAGAAGGTTCATTCTCGTCCATAACTTTCCATTCTATTCCAACTGGCAGGATGAAGCAGAAGTTTCCATTCCATTCCAGTCCACTGCATTCCATTCTATTTGATTCCATGGCATTCCATCTGGCAGGTTGAAGCAGAACGTTCCATTCCATTCCACTGCATTCCATTCCAATGGGCAAAATAAAGCAGAAGTTTCCATTCCCTTCCATTCCATTCCAACTGGCAGGATGAAGCAGAAGGTTCCATTCCATTCCATTCCATTCCATCCCATCCCATTCCATTCCATTCCATTCCATTCCATTCCATTCCATTCCATTCCAACTGGCAGGGTGAAGCAAAAGGTTGCATTCCATTCTATTCCATTCCATTCCATTCCATTCCATAACATTCCATTCAATTACAACTGGCAGGATGAAGCAGAAAGTTCCATTCCATTCAATTTCATTCCATTTCTTTCCATCCAACAGAATGAAGCAGAACCTTCCATTCCATTCCATTCCATAACATTCCATTCAATTACAACTGGCAGGATGAAGCAAAACGTTCCATTCCGTTCCATTTCATTCCATTCCATTCCATTCCATTTCATTCCAACTAACAGAATAAATTAGAAGGTTCCATTCCATTCCATTCCATTCCATTCAACTTCATTCCATTCCATTCCATTCGAACTGGCAGTTTGAAAGAGAAGGTTCCATTATATTCCATTCCATTCCTTTCCATTCCTCTACATTCCAACTGGCAGGATGAAGCAGAAGTTTTCATACAATTCCATTCCATTCCATAACATTACATTACATTACATTACATTCCAACAGGCAGGATGAAGCGAAAGGTTCCATTCTATTCTATTCCATTCCATTCCATTCTATTCCATTCCAACAGGAAGGGCCAAGCAGAAACTTCCATTCCATTTCTTTCCACTGCATTGCATTCCATTACATTCCATAACAATTCATTCCATTCCAACTGGCAGGATGAAGCAGAACGTTCTATTCCATTCCATTCCATTCCATTCCATTCCATTCCATTCCATTCCATTCCATTCCATTCCATTCCATTCCATTCCATTCCATTCTATTCCATTCCATTCCATTCCATTCCATTCCATTCCATACCATTCCAAATGGCAGGATGGAGCAGGAGGTTCCATTCCATTCCCCTCCATTGCATTGCATTCCATTCCATTCCATACCATTCCAAATGGAAGGATGGAGCAGGAGGTTCCATTCCATTCCCCTCCATTCCATTCCATTCCATTCCATTCCATTCCATTCCATTCCATTCCATTCCATTCCATTCCATTCCAAATGGCAGGATGAATCAAAAGTTTCCATTCCATTCCATTCCATTACATTCCAACTAGTAGGATGAAGCAGAAGTTTCCTTTCCATTGCATTCCATTCCATTCTATTTCATTCCATTCCATTCCAATACAAATACAAGGATGAAACAGAAGTTTACATTCCATTCCATTCCAACTGGCACGATGAAGCAGAAGGTTCCATTCCATTCCATTCCATTCAATTCAATTCCATAACATTCCATTCCATTACAACTGGCACGATGAAGCAGAACGTTCCATTCCATTCCATTCCATTCCATTCCATTCCATTCCATTCCATTCCATTCCACGCCATTCCATTTCATTCCAACTAACAAAATGAAGCAGAACGTTCCATTCCATTCCATTCCATAACAGTCCATTCAGTTAGAACTGGCAGGATGAAGCAGAACATTACATTTCATTCCATTCCAGTCCATTCCATTCCATTCCATTCCAATCCATTCCATTCCATTCCATTACATCTGGCAGGATGAAGCAGAAGGTTCCATTCCATTCCATTCCATTCCAACAGGAAGGATGAATAACAATTTTCCATTCGGTTCTATTCCATTCTATTCCATTCCATTCCATTCCATTCCATTCCATTCCATTCCAGCTGTCTGCATGAAGCAAAATCTTCTATTTAATTCCATTCCATTCCATTGCATTCCATAATATTCCATTCCATTTCAACTGGCAGGATGAAGCAGAACGTTCCATTCCATTCAATTCCATTCCACACCGTTCCATTCCATTCCATTCCATTCCATTGCATTCTGCTCCACTTGATTCCATTCCATTCCATCTGGCAGGATGAATCAGAAGGTTCCATTCCATTTCATTCCATTCCAACTGGCAGGATGAAGCAGATTTTTCCAATTGATTCCATTCCATTCCATTCCAATCAGCAAGATGAAGCAGAAGGTTCATTCTCGTCCATAACTTTCCATTCTATTCCAACTGGCAGGATGAAGCAGAAGTTTCCATTCCATTCCAGTCCACTGCATTCCATTCTATTTGATTCCATGGCATTCCATCTGGCAGGTTGAAGCAGAACGTTCCATTCCATTCCACTGCATTCCATTCCATCCCATTCCATTCCATTCCATTCCAACTGGCAGGGTGAAGCAAAAGGTTGCATTCCATTCCATTCCATTCCATTCCATTCCATTCCATTCCATTCCATTCTATTCCAAATGGCAGGGTGAAGCAGAAGGTTCCATTCCATTCCATTCTAACTGGTAGGATGAAGCAGAACGTCCCATTTCATTAAATAATATTTCATTTCATTCCATTCAAACTGGAAGGATAAAGCAGAATGTTGCATTCTATTCCTTTCCAACTGGCAGAATTAAGAAGAATGTTCCATTCCATTCCATTCCATTCCATTCCAACAGGCAGGATGAAGCAGAACATTCTATTCCATTCCAGTCCATTCCATTCTGTTCCATTCCATTCCAACTGACAGAACGAAGCATAAGTTTCCATTCCATTCCATTCCATTGCATTCCACCTGGCAGGATGAAACAGAAGGTTCCATTCCATTCCATTACAGTACATTCTAACTGGCAGGATGAAGCAGAAGTTCACATTCCATTCCATTCCATTCCATTGAAACTGGCAGTATGAAGCAGAATATTCCATTCCATGCCATTCCATTCCAACTGACAGAATGAAGCAGAATTGTCCATTCCTTTCCATTCCATTATATTCCAACTGACAGGATGAAGCAGAAGGTTCCATTCCATTCTATTAAATTACATTACATTCCATTCTAACTGGCAGGATGAAGCAGAAGGTTCCATTTCATTCTATTAAATTACATTCCATTCCATTCTAACTGGCAGGATGAAGCAGAAGGTCGCATCTCATTCCATTCCATTCCATTCAAACTGGGAGGATGAAGTAGAATATTCCATTTCATGCCATTCCATGCCAATTGGCAGGATGAGGCAGAAGCTTGCATTCCATGCGTTCCATTTCATTCCATTCCGTACCTTGCCATTCCAACTGGCAGGATGAAACAGAAGTTTATATTTCATACAATTCCATTCCATTCCATTCCATTCCATTCCATTCCATTCCATTCCATTCCATTCCATTCAAACTGGTAGAATGAAGCAGATTGTTCCATTCCATTCCATTACACTGGATTCCAACTGGCAGGATGAAGCAGAAGCTTCCATGCCATTCCATTCCATTCCATTTCATAACATTCCATTCCATTAAACTGGCAGGATGAAGCAGAATGTTCCATTCCATTCCATTCCTTTCCATTCCATTGCAATACATTCCATCCCATTCCAATCCATTCTGTTCCATTCCACTCCATTCCATTCTAACTGGCAGGGTTAAGCAGAAGGTTCCATTCCATTCTAACTGGCAGGATGAAGCAGAAGGTCCCATTCCATTCCATTCCATTCAAACTGGCAGGGTGAAGTGGAATGTTGAATTCAATTCCATTGCATGCTAACTGGCAGGATGAAGCAGAAGATTCCATTCCATCCATTCCATTCCATTCCAATCCATTCCATTCCATTCCATTCCATTCCATTCCATTCCATTCCGTTCCGTTCCGTTCTGTTGCGTTGCGTTGCATTGCATTGCATTCCATTCCATTCCATCCCATTCCACTCCATTACATCTGGCAGAATGAAGCAGGTGTTTCCATCCCATTCCATTCCATTCCACTCCATTCCATTCCATCCCATTCCAACTGGCAGGTTGAAGCAGAATTTTCATACTCTTCCATTCCGTTCCATTCTATGCCAACTGTCAGGAAGAAGCAGAAGTTTTGAATCCATTCCATTCCATTGCATTCCATTTCATTTCATTCCATTCCATTCCAACTGGTAGGATGAAGCAGAAGGTTCCATTCCCTTCTATTCCACTCCAACTGGCAGGATGAAGTAGAAGGTTCCATTCCTTTCCATTGCATTCCATTCCATTCAATTCCACTCCATTCCAATGGGAAGGATGAAGCAGAAGGTTCCATTCCATTCCATTCCATTCCATTCAATTACAACTAGCAGGATGAAGCAGAACGTTACATTCCATTCCATTCCATTCCATTCCAACTAACAGAATGAAGCAGAATGTTCCATTTCATTCCATTCCATAACAGTCCATTCAGTTACAACTGGGAGGATGAAGCAGAACGTTCCATTCCATTCCATTCCATTCCATTACATTACATTCCAACTGACTGGTGAAGCATAAGGTTCTATTCCATTCCATTCCATTCCATTCCATTCCAAATGGCAGGATGAATCAAAAGTTTCCATTCCATTCCATTCCATTACATTCCAACTGGTAGGATGAAGCAGAAGTTTCCTTTCCATTGCATTCCATTCCATTCTATTTCATTCCATTCCATTCCAATACAAATACAAGGATGAAACAGAAGTTTACATTCCATTCCATTCCAACTGGCACGATGAAGCAGAAGGTTCCATTCCATTCCATTCCATTCAATTCAATTCCATAACATTCCATTCCATTACAACTGGCACGATGAAGCAGAACGTTCCATTCCATTTCATTCCATTCCATTCCACGCCATTCCATTTCATTCCAACTAACAAAATGAAGCAGAACGTTCCATTCCATTCCATTCCATAACAGTCCATTCAGTTAGAACTGGCAGGATGAAGCAGAACATTACATTTCATTCCATTCCATTCCATTCCATTCCATTCCATTCCATTCCATTCCACTCCATTCCATTCCATTCCATTACATCTGGCAGGATGAAGCAGAAGGTTCCATTCCATTCCATTCCATTCCAACAGGAAGGATGAATAACAATTTTCCATTTGGTTCTATTCCATTCTATTCCATTCCATTCCATTCCATTCCATTCCATTCCATTCCATTCCATTCCATTCCATTCCATTCCATTCCAACTGGCAGGGTGAAGCAAAAGGTTGCATTCCATTCCATTCCATTCCATTCCATTCCATTCTATTCCAAATGGCAGGGTGAAGCAGAAGGTTCCATTCCATTCCATTCTAACTGGTAGGATGAAGCAGAACGTCCCATTTCATTAAATTATATTTCATTTCATTCCATTCAAACTGGCAGGATAAAGCAGAATGTTGCATTCAATTCCTTTCCATGCCAACTGGCAGGATGAAGCAGAAGCTTCCATTCCATCGATTCCATTCCATTCCATTCCATTGCATTCTATTCCTTTCCAACTGGCAGAATTAAGAAGAATGTTCCATTCCATTCCATTCCATTCCATTCCAACAGGCAGGATGAAGCAGAAGGTTCATTCCATTCCATTCCATCTGGCAGGATGAAACAGAACATTCTATTCCATTCCAGTCCATTCCATTCTGTTCCATTCCATTCCAACTGACAGAACGAAGCATAAGTTTCCATTCCATTCCATTCCATTGCATTCCACCTGGCAGGATGAAACAGAAGGTTCCATTCCATTCCATTACAGTACATTCTAACTGGCAGGATGAAGCAGAAGTTCACATTCCATTCCATTCCATTCCATTGAAACTGGCAGTATGAAGCAGAATATTCCATTCCATGCCATTCCATTCCAACTGACAGAATGAAGCAGAATTGTCCATTCCTTTCCATTCCATTATATTCCAACTGACAGGATGAAGCAGAAGGTTCCATTCCATTCTATTAAATTACATTACATTCCATTCTAACTGGCAGGATGAAGCAGAAGGTTCCATTTCATTCTATTAAATTACATTACATTCCATTCTACCTGGCAGAATGAAGCAGAAGGTCGCATCTCATTCCATTCCATTCCATTCAAACTGGAAGGATGAAGTAGAATATTCCATTTCATGCCATTCCATGCCAATTGGCAGGATGAAGCAGAAGCTTCCATTCCATGTGTTCCATTGCATTCCATTCCATACCTTGCCATTCCAACTGGCAGGATGAAACAGAAGTTTATATTTCATACAATTCCATTCCATTCCATTCCATTCCATTCCATTCCATTCCATTCCATTCCATTCCATTCAAACTGGTAGAATGAAGCAGATTGTTCCATTCCATGCCATTACACTGGATTCCAACTGGCAGGATGAAGCAGAAGCTTCCATGCCATTCCATTCCATTCCATTTCATAACATTCCATTCCATTAAACTGGCAGGATGAAGCAGAATGTTCCATTCCATTCCATTCCTTTCCATTCCATTGCAATACATTCCATCCCATTCCAATCCATTCTGTTCCATTCCACTCCATTCCATTCTAACTGGCAGGGTTAAGCAGAAGGTTCCATTCCATTCTAACTGGCAGGATGAAGCAGAAGGTCCCATTCCATTCCATTCCATTCAAACTGGCAGGGTGAAGCGGAATGTTGAATTCAATTCCATTGCATGCTAACCGGAAGGATGAAGCAGAAGATTCCATTCGATCCATTCCATTCCATTCCATTCCGTTGCGTTGCGTTGCATTGCATTGCATTCCATCCCATTCCATCCCATTCCACTCCATTACATCTGTCAGAATGAAGCAGGTGTTTCCATCCCATTCCATTCCATTCCACTCCATTCCATTCCATCCCATTCCAACTGGCAGGTTGAAGCAGAATTTTCATACTCTTCCATTCCGTTCCATTCTATGCCAACTGTCAGGAAGAAGCAGAAGTTTTGAATCCATTCCATTCCATTGCATTCCATTTCATTTCATTCCATTCCATTCCAAATGGTAGGATGAAGCAGAAGGTTCAATTCCATTCCATTCCATTCCATTCCAACGGGCAAGATGAAGCAGAAGGTTCCATTCCCTTCTATTCCACTCCAACTGGCAGGATGAAGTAGAAGGTTCCATTCCATTCCATTCCATTCCATTCCATTCCATTTCATTCCATTCCATTCCATAACATTCCATTCCATTACAACTGGCAAGATGAAGCAGAACGTTCCATTTCATTCAATTCCATTCCATGCCATTCCATTCCATTCCATTCCATTCCATTCCATTCCACTCCATTCCATTGTATTCCATTCCATTCTAACTGGCAGGATGAAGCAGAAGGTTCCATTCCATTCCATTCTATTCCATTCCATTCCATTCCTTTCCATAACATTCCATTCCATTACAACTGGCAGGATGAAGCAGAACTTTCCATTCCATTCCATTCCATTCCATTCCATTTCATTTCATTTCAACTGGCAGGTTGAAACGGAAGGTTGCATTCAATTCGATTTCATTCCATTAAGTGACAACTGGCAGGATGAACCAGAAGCTTGCATTCGATTCTATTTCATTACTTTCCACAAAATTCCATTCCATTAAACTGGTAGAATGAAGCAGAAGGTTCCATTCCTTTCCACTCCATTCTATTCCATTCCATTCCATTCCATAACATTCCATAACATTCCATTTAATTACAACTGGCAGGATGTTACAGAAAGTTCCATTCCATTCCATTCAATTCCATTGCTTGCCAACCAACAGAATGAAGCATAACCTTACATTCCACTCCATTCCATAACATTCCATTCAATTACAACTGGCAGGATGAAGTAGAACGTTCCATTCCGTTCCATTCCATTCCATTCCATTCCTTTCCATTTCTCTCCATTGCAAATGGCAGGATGAAGTCGAAGGTTCCATTCCATTCCATTCCATTCTATTCCATTCCATGCCATAACATTCCATTCCATTACAACTGGGAGGATGAAGCAGAACGTTCCATTCCATTCCATTCCATTCCATTCCATTCCATTCCATTCCATTCCATTACATTACATTACATTACATTACATTACATTACATTCCAACTGACTGGTGAAGCATAAGGTTCTATTCCATTCCATTCCATTCCATTCCATTCCAATACAAATACAAGCATGAAACAGAAGTTTACATTCCATTCCATTCCAACTGGCACGATGAAGCAGAAGGTTCCATTCCATTCCATTCCATTCAATTCAATTCCATAACATTCCATTCCTTTACAACTGGCAGGATGAAGCAGAACGTTCCATTCCATTCCATTCCATTCCATTCCACGCCATTCCATTTCATTCCAACTAACAAAATGAAGCAGAACGTTCCATTCCATTCCATTCCATAACAGTCCATTCAGTTACAACTGGCAGGATGAAGCAGAACATTACATTTCATTCCATTCCATTCCATTCCATTCCATTCCATTCCATTCCATTCCATTCCATTCCATTCCATTCTCTTCCATTGCATTGCATTCCATTCCATTCCAACTGACTGGTGAAGCATAAGGTTCTATTCCATTCCATTCCGTTCCACTACATTACATTACATTACATTACATTCCAAATGGCAGGATGAAGCAGAAGTTTCCATTCCATTCCATTCCATTGCATAACAACTGGCAGGATGAAGCAGAAGCTTCCATTCCATTCTATTTCATTCCATTCCACAACATTCCATTCCATTAAACTGGCAGGATGAAGTACAAAGTTCCATTCATTTCCATTTCATTCCATTCCATTGCATTCCATTCCATTCCAACGGGCATAATGAAGCAGAAGGTTCCATTCCATTCCATTCCATTCCAGTCCATTTCATTCCATTCCATACCCTTCCATTCCATTCCAACTGGAATGATGAAGCGGAATATTCCATTCCATTCCATTCCATTCCATTCCATTCCATTCCATTCCATTCCTTTCCATTCCATTCCAATCCATTCCAATCCATTCCATTCCATTTCATTCCATTCCATTCCATCTGGCAGGATAAAGCAGAAGGTACCATTCCATTCCATTCCATTCCATTCCATTACATTACATTACATTACATTACATTACATTACAACTGGCATTATTAAGCAGAAGGTTCTATCCAATCCATTCCATTCAATTCGAACTGGCAGGATGAAGCAGAAGGTCCCATTCCATTCCATTTCATTCCATTCCAACTGGCAGGATTAAGCAGAATGTTCCATTCCATCCATTCCATACCATTCCATTTCATTCCATTCCATTCCATTCCGTTGCATTCCATTGCATTGTGTTCCATTCCATTCCATTCTATTCTGATCCATTCCGTTCCAACTGGCAGGATGAAGGGAAAGGTTCCATTCCATTCCATTCCATTCCAACTGGAAGGAAGAATCACAATGTTCCATTCTGTTCCATTCCATTCCATTCCTTCCATCTGGCAGGATTAAGCAGTAGGTTTCATTCCATTCCATTCCATTCCATTCCATTCCATTCCATTCCATTGCACGCTATTCCACCTGGCAGGATGAAGCAGAAGGTTCCATTCCATTCCATTCCATTCCAACTGGAAGGATGAATCACAATGTTCCAATTCGTTCTATTCCATTCCATTCCATTCCATTCCATTCCATTCCATTCCATTCCATTCCATTCCAACTGTCTGTATGAAGCAGAATCTTCCATTTAATTCCATTCCATTCCATAATATTCCATTCCATTTCAACTGGCATGAAGAACCAGAAGTTTCCATTCCATTCCATTCCATTGCATTCTACTCCATTTGGTTCCATTCCATTCCATCTGGCAGGATGAATCAGAAGTTTCCATTCCATTCCATTCCTTTCCATTCCTTTGCAATCCATTCCATTCCAATCCATTCCATTCCACTCCATTCCATTCCATTCCACTCAATTCCATTCCATTCCATTCCATTCCATTCCAACTGACTGGTGAAGCAGAATGTTCTGTTTCATTCCATTCCATTCCATTACATTACATTCCAAATGGCAGGATGAAGCAGAAGTTTCCATTCCATTCCATTCCATTACATTTCAACTGGCAGGATGAAGCAGAAGCTTTCATTCCATTCTATTTCATTCCATTCCACAACATTCCATTCCATTCCATTCCATTCCATTCCACTCCGTTCCATTCCATTCCATTCCACTGCATTCCATTCCATTCCATTCCAGCTGGCCGAATGAAGCAGCAGGTTCTATGCATTCCATTCCATTCCATTCCATACCGTGCCATTCCATTCCATTCTAACTGGCAGGGTGAAGCAGAAGGTCCCATTCCATTCCATTCCATTCAAACTGGCAGGGT
>CM066728.1:783319-808319 GCA_033961575.1 Aselliscus stoliczkanus
ACACCCCCTTTCAGCCCAGGGCCGCCTGCCCTTTCCAGTTGCTCTTGTCCACACCGTGACTGCCTGGTTTTCCCTGTCCCTTCTTGTCTAAGCCCATGCCCGCCACCCTTCCTTGACTCTTCCTTGACCAGCTCTTAGCCACCAGCCTACCCCTGTTCCCAAATGTCCAACTCAGGTCAGCCTCAATTCCCCTGCTCACCATCGTCCAACACGTGGCCCCCAGCCTTCCCATGCACACTGTAGTCCGGCCTTAGGCCCCCTGTCCCTTCTTGTTACCCCTTTCTTTGGCAGACGGTGGCCACCTGCTCTCCCCTGCACCCACTTGCCTAATCCCTTGTCACCTGCCTTCCCCTGAGCATTGTTCTGCCGCCGGAGGTTGCCTGCCTCCTCGTGCTATCCCTTTGTCAACACATGAACACCTGCCTTCCTCTGCTGCCCCTTGTCCAGCCTGTGGTTGTCTGCTATCCATTGCTTTCTTTTCTATAGCCCAGGACCACATTCCTCCCCGTGTTCCCCCATGTCCAACCCATGCCTGCCTGACTTCCCTTGGTACCCGTTGTGCCGGCAGAGGTTTCCTGCCTTCCTCTGTTCCCTGTCATCCACCCCATGGCTGGCTGCCTTCCTCTGGACCCCATTTGCATCCTGTGGCCACCACCCTTTTCCTGCACCGTCTGCTGCAGCACGTGGCTGCCTGCTTCGCGTGATACTCGCTGTCTGACCCAAGGCCACCCACTTTCCCCTGTTCCACTGGTCCACCACTTGACCAGCTTCCATCCTCGGGATCCCCCCCGAAGCGCATTTCTGCCTACCTTCTCCTCTTCCCCCTGGGCCACCAGTGGCCTCCTGCTGCCCCTGCTCGCCATGGTCCAGGCAAGTGCCGCCTACTTTCACCTGCACCCCCTTGTCAGGCCATTGATGCATGTCTTCCATTCACCCACAGGTCGAGCCCATGTCCACCAGCCCGCCTGACCTCTGTCTTCCAGCCTGTGGCCACCTGATTCTCCTGTGGCCCCTTGTGCAGCTCAGGGCCATCTGTCTTCCCTTGCTCCCCTTTGTCCAACCTGCAGCCACCAGGTTTCCACGCACCCCCTTTTTGAGCCCATCGCCGACTGATTTCCCCCGCACCGCCCCCTTGTCCAACCTGTGCCTCCTGCTTTCCCCTGATTCTCGTTCATCTGCCCATGGCAACCTGCCTACACGTGCTTCCACATGCGAGGCTGCAATGGCCTGCCTTCCCCTGCTCAGCCGTAGCCACACTGTGGCTGCCTTCCTTCCAATGTGCACTCCCGTTGTCCAGCCAGAGGCCACATGCCTCCTCCAGCTACTCCTTTTCAGTTAGTGGCTGCCTGCCTTCCCGGCTCCCACTTGCTCACCCAGGGGCTGGCTGCCTTCCCATGGACCTCCTTGTTTAGCCCACGGCCACTTGCCTTCCCCTCTGGTCTCTGGTGCATCCAGCGGCTGCCTGACTTCCTCTGCACCCCCTTGTCCAGCCCAGGGCTGCGTGCCTTCCACTGCTTCCACATGTCCATCCAAGAGCTGCCTGCCTTCCCCTGTTCCCCATTGTCAAGCCATGGATGCCAGCCTTCCTTGCTCCCACGTGTTCCTTTGTGGCCACGTGCGTTCCACTGCTGCCACTTTTCCAGCCTTTGGCCACCTGCCTTCCCCTGCATCACTCTGTCAAGCGCAGGGCTGCCTGCCTTCCACTGCTTCCGCTTGTCAAACTAAGGGCTGCCTGCTTGCCCCTGTTCCCACTTGTCGGACCATAGATGCCGGCCTTACCCTGTATCCACTTGTCCAGCCCACAGCAACATGCCGTCCCTGCCCGCCTTTGTCCAGAATGTTGCCGCCCACCTTCCCCTGCTCCCCGTGCCAGCCCAGGGTCGCCTGCCCTTTCCAGTTACCCTTGTCCACACCGTGGCCGCCACACATTCCTTATTCCTCCCTGTTCAGTCCAGGTCCAGCTGAGTTCCCCTGCTCCCCTTTTTCTAGACCGTGGCCTAATGCCTTCTCCTGCTCACACTTGTCCTGCCCATCTCTGCCTGCGTTGCTCTGCACACCAGTGCCCAAACCAGAGCAGCGTGCCTCCCTGTGCTCCCCCTTGTCCAACCCAGGGCATCCTGCACTCCCCTGCACGCACTCCCTTGTGCAGCACATGGCCGCCTGCATTTCCCCAGGTACCACTTGGGTTGGCAAGGCCAGCCTACCCTCCCCTGCTCCCTTATTGTTCACCCTATGGCTGACTGCCTTCCCCTGGACCACCTTGTCCACTCCGTGTCCGCGTTGGTTGCCTTGCTGCCCTTGCCCAGCCTGGAGCCACCTGACTTCTGCAGGTGCCCGTTGTCCACCATATGCCTGCGTGGTTCCTCCTGGACCACTTGTCCATCCGTTGGACCCCTGCAGTCCCCATGTCCCCTGGATCTAGCCAGTGTCCACCTTCCTTCCCTGCTGTCACTTGTGAAGCCCATGGCTGCCTGCTTTTCGCCGCTCCCGCTTGTGCAGCTCAGTCCCAAAATCCTTCCCCTGCTCGCCTTGTCCAACTAAGAGTAGAATGACTTTCCCTCCCCCAATTTTGTCCTGCCCAGAGCCATCTGACTTGCCCTGCTCCCCCTGTCTAGCGCAGGGCCACATGCCTTTCCCTGTTTCCCCTTGTGCAGCCTCTGGCTCCCCGTCTTCCTCAGCTCCCCATTGTCCAGCCCATGGCCACCTGCCTTCCCCTGCCTCCCCTGGCCCAGCCCGTGGCAACATGCCTTTCCCTGCTTCCCCTTGTCTCTCAGTGGATGCCTGCCTTTCCTGGCTTCCCCAGGTCCCGCCCAGTCCCGAAACCCTCCTCCCGCTCCCCTTGTCCAGCCAAGTGTCGCCTGCCTTCCCCTCCTCCCCGTTGTCCAGGAAATGGCCGCCTGCTTAACCCTGGAGCCCCTTGTCCAGCCCATGGCCGCCCGTTTTCCCTCACCCAGTTTCTCAAGCTCATGGCTGCCTGTATTCCCCTGCTATCACATGTCCAGCACAGAGACACCTGCCTTCCTCTGCTTCCCCTTGTCAGGCCATGTCCGTATGTCTTTCCTTGCTCCCCCTTGTCCAGCCTGCTTCCCTTCTGCCCTCGCCCGTGCCCACTTGTCCAGTGCAGGGCTGCCTGTGTTTGCCTGTTCCCCTTTGTCCAGCCTGTGGCCACCCACTTTTACTGGTGCCCCGTTGAGGCCAGGGCCACCTGCCTCTTCCTGGTTTCCTTGTCTACCCCGTTCCTGCCTGACTTCCCCTGTTCCCCTTGTCCAGTACAGGTCCACCTCCATTCCTCTGATCCACTTTGTTCAGCACGTGCCTGCCTGCTTTATCCTGCTCCAGCTGGCCCAGCCCATCTTCGCCTGCGTTCCTCGGCTCAAAAGTGTCCAAGCCATGGCAGCCTGGTTTCCCCAGCTCTCCTTGCCCTGCCTCTGGCCACCTGATTGGCCCCCCCTTGTCCACCTTATGGCTGCACGCCTTCCCTGGGACCCCCTTGTGCAGCCACTGACCCCTGCATTCCTTGTCTCCCCCGGGCCAAGCCTGTGGCCACCTGCCTTCCGCTGCTCTCACTTGTGCTTTGCGTGGCTGCCCGCCATCTCCTGCTTCCCTTGTGTAGCCAGTGGCTGCCTGCCTTTTCTTGCTCCCCTTTGTCCAGCTCAGGACTGAAGTCCTTCCCCGGCACCCCTTGTCCAGCCAAGGGACAGCAGCCTTCCCCTGCACCCCGTTGTCCAGGCCATGGCCACCCGTTTTCCCATGAAACCCATTGTCCAGCCCATGGTGCCCCGTGACACTTTGTCAGGCCCAGGGCCACCTGCCTTCCACTGCTACCACTCGTCCCGCTCAGGGTCGCATGCCGTCCACTGCTTCCCCTTGTCAAGATATGGCTGCATGTCTTTCCTTGCACCCCTTGTCCAGCCTGCTGCCAGCTGCCTTCTCCCACTCCCACTTGTCCTGCTCAAGGCTGCTGGTCTTTGCCTGCTCCCCTTTGTGCAGCCCATGGCCGCCACCCTTCCTTTGTTCTTACTTGACCAGCCCTTGGCCACCCCTGTTCCCACATGTCCAACTCAGGTCAGCCTCAATTCCCTGCTCACCCTCTTCCACCCCGCAGCTGCCTGACTTCCACTGAGCTCCATTTTCCAGCCAGAGACCACCTGCCTCTTTGAGATACCCTTTTCGGCTAGTGGCCTCCTCCCTTTCCCTGCATCCACTTGTCAGGCCTTGGATGCCAGCCTTCCCTTGCTCCGACTTGTCCTTTGCTGGCCACCCGCCTTCTCCTGCTCCTGCTTGTCCAGTACAGAGCTGCCTGCATTCCAGTGCTTCCACTGGTCCAGCAAAGGGCTGTCTGCCTTCCCCTGTTTCGTCTGCTCAGGCCATGGATGCCAGCCTTTTGCTGCCACTTGTGAGTCCCTTGGCCTCCTGCTTTCCCTTGCTCCCACTAGTACACCTTTGGCTGCCTGCCGACCCTTGTTTCCCTCTGTCCACACTGTGTCAGCCTGCCTTGCCCTGCTCCCCCTTGTTGTCCCCGTGGCTTCCCGACTTCCGCTGCTCCCCCTCGTCCACCCCAGGGCCATCTTGCTCCCACTTGTCCATCCCAGGTCCGCCTACCTTCTCCAGCTCCCCCTTGTCTATCCTGTGGCTGAGTGTCTTCCCTTCCTGCACTTTGTACTAGCCGTGGCCCACTGCCTTCCCCTGTTCGCACTTTTCCCGCCCTTTGGCCACTTGCCTTTCCCTTAGGCCATTGGTCCAGCCAGTGATCGCTTGCTTTCACCGGCTCACCGTTTCCTAGCGCAGGGCCACCTGCCTTCCTCTCTTCGCCCTTGTGCGGCCCGTGTCCACGCGGATTCCTCTGTTCCCCTTGTCCAGCCCTTGGCCACCTGCCTTCCCTTTCTCCCCCATAACCAGCTCAGGGCTTCCTGCTTCCCCTGCTCCGACTTCTAGAGACCATGACCGCCTGTCTTCCCCTGTTCCCCCTTGTCAAGCTTGTGGCAGCCTGCCGTAGCGTGCTGCCTGTTGTCCAAGTCCATGGATGACTGCCTTTCCCTGCTCCCTCTTGTCCATTCCATGGACGCCTGCTTTCCCTGGAATGCCCTGTCCAGCCTGTGGCTGCCTACTTCTCCTGTTACAGGTTGTCAAGCCATGGTCCGCCTGCATTCCCTTGTTACCACTCTCCGCCCTGTGACCGCCTGCCTTCCCTTCCTCTCTTTGTCCAGCCCATGGATGCCTCTCTTTCCCTGCTTCCACTTGTACAGTTTGTGGCCACCTGTCCTCACCTGGCCCAGCATCTCCAGCCAGTGACACCCAGCATTCCCTGCTCCCCCTTGTCCAGCCCGTGGCCACCACCATTCCTTGGCTCTTCCTGGACCAGCCCTTGGCCACCAGCCTACCCACGATCCCACATGTCCAACTCAGGTCAGCCTCAATTCCCCAGACCACCCTTATCCACCCCGTGGCTACCGGCCTGCCTTCCACTGTGCATCACTCTCCAGCCAGAGGTTGCCTACCTCCTCAAGCAACCCTTTTCCAGCTAGTGGCCACCTTCCTTCCCCTTCTCCTCCTTGTCTGCCCAGTGGCGGCCTGCCTTTCCGGGCTTCCACTTATCCAGCCAAGAGCTGCCTGCCTTCCCCTGTTGCCCCTCGTCAGGCCATGGATCCCGACCTTCCCTTGCTCCCACCTTCCTTCGTGGCCACCTGCTTTCCCCCTGCTTCCAGTCCCCGAACCAGGGGCACCTGCCTACTGCAGCTTCCCTTCGTCCACCCCGTGGTCACTTGAATTCCCCTCTCTCCCCTTGTCCAGCCCAGGGCCACCTGCCTTTCCCTGCTTCCCCTTGTCCAGACTGTGGCCGCCTGCCGTCCTAAGCTCCGCACTGTCCAGCGCGTGGCCACGTGCCTTTCCTGCTCCCCTTTGTCCGCCCGAATTCCCATACACCCCCTTTCAGCCCAGGGCCGCCTGCCCTTTCCAGTTGCTCTTGTCCACACCGTGACTGCCTGGTTTTCCCTGTCCCTTCTTGTCTAAGCCCATGCCCGCCACCCTTCCTTGACTCTTCCTTGACCAGCTCTTAGCCACCAGCCTACCCCTGTTCCCAAATGTCCAACTCAGGTCAGCCTCAATTCCCCTGCTCACCATCGTCCAACACGTGGCCCCCAGCCTTCCCATGCACACTGTAGTCCGGCCTTAGGCCCCCTGTCCCTTCTTGTTACCCCTTTCTTTGGCAGACGGTGGCCACCTGCTCTCCCCTGCACCCACTTGCCTAATCCCTTGTCACCTGCCTTCCCCTGAGCATTGTTCTGCCGCCGGAGGTTGCCTGCCTCCTCGTGCTATCCCTTTGTCAACACATGAACACCTGCCTTCCTCTGCTGCCCCTTGTCCAGCCTGTGGTTGTCTGCTATCCATTGCTTTCTTTTCTATAGCCCAGGACCACATTCCTCCCCGTGTTCCCCCATGTCCAACCCATGGCTGCCTGACTTCCCTTGGTACCCGTTGTGCCGGCAGAGGTTTCCTGCCTTCCTCTGTTCCCTGTCATCCACCCCATGGCTGGCTGCCTTCCTCTGGACCCCATTTGCATCCTGTGGCCACCACCCTTTTCCTGCACCGTCTGCTGCAGCACGTGGCTGCCTGCTTCGCGTGATACTCGCTGTCTGACCCAAGGCCACCCACTTTCCCCTGTTCCACTGGTCCACCACTTGACCAGCTTCCATCCCCCGAAGCGCATTTCTGCCTACCTTCTCCTCTTCCCCCTGGGCCACCAGTGGCCTCCTGCTGCCCCTGCTCGCCATGGTCCAGGCAAGTGCCGCCTACTTTCATCTGCACCCCCTTGTCAGGCCATTGATGCATGTCTTCCATTCACCCACAGGTAGAGCCCATGTCCACCAGCCCGCCTGACCTCTGTCTTCCAGCCTGTGGCCACCTGATTCTCCTGTGGCCCCTTGTGCAGCTCAGGGCCATCTGTCTTCCCTTGCTCCCCTTTGTCCAACCTGCAGCCACCAGGTTTCCACGCACCCCCTTTTTGAGCCCATCGCCGACTGATTTCCCCCGCACCGCCCCCTTGTCCAACCTGTGCCTCCTGCTTTCCCCTGATCCTCGTTCATCTGCCCATGGCAACCTGCCTACACGTGCTTCCACATGCGAGGCTGCAATGGCCTGCCTTCCCCTGCTCAGCCGTAGCCACACTGTGGCTGCCTTCCTTCCAATGTGCACTCCCGTTGTCCAGCCAGAGGCCACATGCCTCCTCCAGCTACTCCTTTTCAGTTAGTGGCTGCCTGCCTTCCCGGCTCCCACTTGCTCACCCAGGGGCTGGCTGCCTTCCCATGGACCTCCTTGTTTAGCCCACGGCCACTTGCCTTCCCCTCTGGTCTCTGGTGCATCCAGCGGCTGCCTGACTTCCTCTGCACCCCTTGTCCAGCCCAGGGCTGCGTGCCTTCCACTGCTTCCACATGTCCATCCAAGAGCTGCCTGCCTTCCCCTGTTCCCCATTGTCAAGCCATGGATGCCAGCCTTCCTTGCTCCCACGTGTTCCTTTGTGGCCACGTGCGTTCCACTGCTGCCACTTTTCCAGCCTTTGGCCACCTGCCTTCCCCTGCATCACTCTGTCAAGCGCAGGGCTGCCTGCCTTCCACTGCTTCCGCTTGTCAAACTAAGGGCTGCCTGCTTGCCCCTGTTCCCACTTGTCGGACCATAGATGCCGGCCTTACCCTGTATCCACTTGTCCAGCCCACAGCAACATGCCGTCCCTGCCCGCCTTTGTCCAGAATGTTGCCGCCCACCTTCCCCTGCTCCCCGTGCCAGCCCAGGGTCGCCTGCCCTTTCCAGTTACCCTTGTCCACACCGTGGCCGCCACACATTCCTTATTCCTCCCTGTTCAGTCCAGGTCCAGCTGAGTTCCCCTGCTCCCCTTTTTCTAGACCGTGGCCTAATGCCTTCTCCTGCTCACACTTGTCCTGCCCATCTCTGCCTGCGTTGCTCTGCACACCAGTGCCCAAACCAGAGCAGCGTGCCTCCCTGTGCTCCCCCTTGTCCAACCCAGGGCATCCTGCACTCCCCTGCACGCACTCCCTTGTGCAGCACATGGCCGCCTGCATTTCCCCAGGTACCACTTGGGTTGGCAAGGCCAGCCTACCCTCCCCTGCTCCCTTATTGTTCACCCTATGGCTGACTGCCTTCCCCTGGACCACCTTGTCCACTCCGTGTCCGCGTTGGTTGCCTTGCTGCCCTTGCCCAGCCTGGAGCCACCTGACTTCTGCAGGTGCCCGTTGTCCACCATATGCCTGCGTGGTTCCTCCTGGACCACTTGTCCATCCGTTGGACCCCTGCAGTCCCCATGTCCCCTGGATCTAGCCAGTGTCCACCTTCCTTCCCTGCTGTCACTTGTGAAGCCCATGGCTGCCTGCTTTTCGCCGCTCCCGCTTGTGCAGCTCAGTCCCAAAATCCTTCCCCTGCTCGCCTTGTCCAACTAAGAGTAGAATGACTTTCCCTCCCCCAATTTTGTCCTGCCCAGAGCCATCTGACTTGCCCTGCTCCCCCTGTCTAGCGCAGGGCCACATGCCTTTCCCTGTTTCCCCTTGTGCAGCCTCTGGCTCCCCGTCTTCCTCAGCTCCCCATTGTCCAGCCCATGGCCACCTGCCTTCCCCTGCCTCCCCTGGCCCAGCCCGTGGCAACATGCCTTTCCCTGCTTCCCCTTGTCTCTCAGTGGATGCCTGCCTTTCCTGGCTTCCCCAGGTCCCGCCCAGTCCCGAAACCCTCCTCCCGCTCCCCTTGTCCAGCCAAGTGTCGCCTGCCTTCCCCTCCTCCCCGTTGTCCAGGAAATGGCCGCCTGCTTAACCCTGGAGCCCCTTGTCCAGCCCATGGCCGCCCGTTTTCCCTCACCCAGTTTCTCAAGCTCATGGCTGCCTGTATTCCCCTGCTATCACATGTCCAGCACAGAGACACCTGCCTTCCTCTGCTTCCCCTTGTCAGGCCATGTCCGTATGTCTTTCCTTGCTCCCCCTTGTCCAGCCTGCTTCCCTTCTGCCCTCGCCCGTGCCCACTTGTCCAGTGCAGGGCTGCCTGTGTTTGCCTGTTCCCCTTTGTCCAGCCTGTGGCCACCCACTTTTACTGGTGCCCCGTTGAGGCCAGGGCCACCTGCCTCTTCCTGGTTTCCTTGTCTACCCCGTTCCTGCCTGACTTCCCCTGTTCCCCTTGTCCAGTACAGGTCCACCTCCATTCCTCTGATCCACTTTGTTCAGCACGTGCCTGCCTGCTTTATCCTGCTCCAGCTGGCCCAGCCCATCTTCGCCTGCGTTCCTCGGCTCAAAAGTGTCCAAGCCATGGCAGCCTGGTTTCCCCAGCTCTCCTTGCCCTGCCTCTGGCCACCTGATTGGCCCCCCCTTGTCCACCTTATGGCTGCACGCCTTCCCTGGGACCCCTTGTGCAGCCACTGACCCCCTGCATTCCTTGTCTCCCCCGGGCCAAGCCTGTGGCCACCTGCCTTCCGCTGCTCTCACTTGTGCTTTGCGTGGCTGCCCGCCATCTCCTGCTTCCCTTGTGTAGCCAGTGGCTGCCTGCCTTTTCTTGCTCCCCTTTGTCCAGCTCAGGACTGAAGTCCTTCCCCGGCACCCCTTGTCCAGCCAAGGGACAGCAGCCTTCCCCTGCACCCCGTTGTCCAGGCCATGGCCACCCGTTTTCCCATGAAACCCATTGTCCAGCCCATGGTGCCCCGTGACACTTTGTCAGGCCCAGGGCCACCTGCCTTCCACTGCTACCACTCGTCCCGCTCAGGGTCGCATGCCGTCCACTGCTTCCCCTTGTCAAGATATGGCTGCATGTCTTTCCTTGCACCCCCTTGTCCAGCCTGCTGCCAGCTGCCTTCTCCCACTCCCACTTGTCCTGCTCAAGGCTGCTGGTCTTTGCCTGCTCCCCTTTGTGCAGCCCATGGCCGCCACCCTTCCTTTGTTCTTACTTGACCAGCCCTTGGCCACCCCTGTTCCCACATGTCCAACTCAGGTCAGCCTCAATTCCCTGCTCACCCTCTTCCACCCCGCAGCTGCCTGACTTCCACTGAGCTCCATTTTCCAGCCAGAGACCACCTGCCTCTTTGAGATACCCTTGTTCGGCTAGTGGCCTCCTCCCTTTCCCTGCATCCACTTGTCAGGCCTTGGATGCCAGCCTTCCCTTGCTCCGACTTGTCCTTTGCTGGCCACCCGCCTTCTCCTGCTCCTGCTTGTCCAGTACAGAGCTGCCTGCATTCCAGTGCTTCCACTGGTCCAGCAAAGGGCTGTCTGCCTTCCCCTGTTTCGTCTGCTCAGGCCATGGATGCCAGCCTTTTGCTGCCACTTGTGAGTCCCTTGGCCTCCTGCTTTCCCTTGCTCCCACTAGTACACCTTTGGCTGCCTGCCGACCCTTGTTTCCCTCTGTCCACACTGTGTCAGCCTGCCTTGCCCTGCTCCCCCTTGTTGTCCCCGTGGCTTCCCGACTTCCGCTGCTCCCCCTCGTCCACCCCAGGGCCATCTTGCTCCCACTTGTCCATCCCAGGTCCGCCTACCTTCTCCAGCTCCCCCTTGTCTATCCTGTGGCTGAGTGTCTTCCCTTCCTGCACTTTGTACTAGCCGTGGCCCACTGCCTTCCCCTGTTCGCACTTTTCCCGCCCTTTGGCCACTTGCCTTTCCCTTAGGCCATTGGTCCAGCCAGTGATCGCTTGCTTTCACCGGCTCACCGTTTCCTAGCGCAGGGCCACCTGCCTTCCTCTCTTCGCCCTTGTGCGGCCCGTGTCCACGCGGATTCCTCTGTTCCCCTTGTCCAGCCCTTGGCCACCTGCCTTCCCTTTCTCCCCCATAACCAGCTCAGGGCTTCCTGCTTCCCCTGCTCCGACTTCTAGAGACCATGACCGCCTGTCTTCCCCTGTTCCCCCTTGTCAAGCTTGTGGCAGCCTGCCGTAGCGTGCTGCCTGTTGTCCAAGTCCATGGATGACTGCCTTTCCCTGCTCCCTCTTGTCCATTCCATGGACGCCTGCTTTCCCTGGAATGCCCTGTCCAGCCTGTGGCTGCCTACTTCTCCTGTTACAGGTTGTCAAGCCATGGTCCGCCTGCATTCCCTTGTTACCACTCTCCGCCCTGTGACCGCCTGCCTTCCCTTCCTCTCTTTGTCCAGCCCATGGATGCCTCTCTTTCCCTGCTTCCACTTGTACAGTTTGTGGCCACCTGTCCTCACCTGGCCCAGCATCTCCAGCCAGTGACACCCAGCATTCCCTGCTCCCCCTTGTCCAGCCCGTGGCCACCACCATTCCTTGGCTCTTCCTGGACCAGCCCTTGGCCACCAGCCTACCCACGATCCCACATGTCCAACTCAGGTCAGCCTCAATTCCCCAGACCACCCTTATCCACCCCGTGGCTACCGGCCTGCCTTCCACTGTGCATCACTCTCCAGCCAGAGGTTGCCTACCTCCTCAAGCAACCCTTTTCCAGCTAGTGGCCACCTTCCTTCCCCTTCTCCTCCTTGTCTGCCCAGTGGCGGCCTGCCTTTCCGGGCTTCCACTTATCCAGCCAAGAGCTGCCTGCCTTCCCCTGTTGCCCCTCGTCAGGCCATGGATCCCGACCTTCCCTTGCTCCCACCTTCCTTCGTGGCCACCTGCTTTCCCCCTGCTTCCAGTCCCCGAACCAGGGGCACCTGCCTACTGCAGCTTCCCTTCGTCCACCCCGTGGTCACTTGAATTCCCCTCTCTCCCCTTGTCCAGCCCAGGGCCACCTGCCTTTCCCTGCTTCCCCTTGTCCAGACTGTGGCCGCCTGCCGTCCTAAGCTCCGCACTGTCCAGCGCGTGGCCACGTGCCTTTCCTGCTCCCGTTTGTCCGCCCGAATTCCCATACACCCCCTTTCAGCCCAGGGCCGCCTGCCCTTTCCAGTTGCTCTTGTCCACACCGTGACTGCCTGGTTTTCCCTGTCCCTTCTTGTCTAAGCCCATGCCCGCCACCCTTCCTTGACTCTTCCTTGACCAGCTCTTAGCCACCAGCCTACCCCTGTTCCCAAATGTCCAACTCAGGTCAGCCTCAATTCCCCTGCTCACCATCGTCCAACACGTGGCCCCCAGCCTTCCCATGCACACTGTAGTCCGGCCTTAGGCCCCGTGTCCCTTCTTGTTACCCCTTTCTTTGGCAGACGGTGGCCACCTGCTCTCCCCTGCACCCACTTGCCTAATCCCTTGTCACCTGCCTTCCCCTGAGCATTGTTCTGCCGCCGGAGGTTGCCTGCCTCCTCGTGCTATCCCTTTGTCAACACATGAACACCTGCCTTCCTCTGCTGCCCCTTGTCCAGCCTGTGGTTGTCTGCTATCCATTGCTTTCTTTTCTATAGCCCAGGACCACATTCCTCCCCGTGTTCCCCCATGTCCAACCCATGGCTGCCTGACTTCCCTTGGTACCCGTTGTGCCGGCAGAGGTTTCCTGCCTTCCTCTGTTCCCTGTCATCCACCCCATGGCTGGCTGCCTTCCTCTGGACCCCATTTGCATCCTGTGGCCACCACCCTTTTCCTGCACCGTCTGCTGCAGCACGTGGCTGCCTGCTTCGCGTGATACTCGCTGTCTGACCCAAGGCCACCCACTTTCCCCTGTTCCACTGGTCCACCACTTGACCAGCTTCCATCCTCGGGATCCCCCCCGAAGCGCATTTCTGCCTACCTTCTCCTCTTCCCCCTGGGCCACCAGTGGCCTCCTGCTGCCCCTGCTCGCCATGGTCCAGGCAAGTGCCGCCTACTTTCATCTGCACCCCCTTGTCAGGCCATTGATGCATGTCTTCCATTCACCCACAGGTCGAGCCCATGTCCACCAGCCCGCCTGACCTCTGTCTTCCAGCCTGTGGCCACCTGATTCTCCTCTGGCCCCTTGTGCAGCTCAGGGCCATCTGTCTTCCCTTGCTCCCCTTTGTCCAACCTGCAGCCACCAGGTTTCCACGCACCCCCTTTTTGAGCCCATCGCCGACTGATTTCCCCCGCACCGCCCCCTTGTCCAACCTGTGCCTCCTGCTTTCCCCTGATCCTCGTTCATCTGCCCATGGCAACCTGCCTACACGTGCTTCCACATGCGAGGCTGCAATGGCCTGCCTTCCCCTGCTCAGCCGTAGCCACACTGTGGCTGCCTTCCTTCCAATGTGCACTCCCGTTGTCCAGCCAGGGGCCACATGCCTCCTCCAGCTACTCCTTTTCAGTTAGTGGCTGCCTGCCTTCCCGGCTCCCACTTGCTCACCCAGGGGCTGGCTGCCTTCCCATGGACCTCCTTGTTTAGCCCACGGCCACTTGCCTTCCCCTCTGGTCTCTGGTGCATCCAGCGGCTGCCTGACTTCCTCTGCACCCCCTTGTCCAGCCCAGGGCTGCGTGCCTTCCACTGCTTCCACATGTCCATCCAAGAGCTGCCTGCCTTCCCCTGTTCCCCATTGTCAAGCCATGGATGCCAGCCTTCCTTGCTCCCACGTGTTCCTTTGTGGCCACGTGCGTTCCACTGCTGCCACTTTTCCAGCCTTTGGCCACCTGCCTTCCCCTGCATCACTCTGTCAAGCGCAGGGCTGCCTGCCTTCCACTGCTTCCGCTTGTCAAACTAAGGGCTGCCTGCTTGCCCCTGTTCCCACTTGTCGGACCATAGATGCCGGCCTTACCCTGTATCCACTTGTCCAGCCCACAGCAACATGCCGTCCCTGCCCGCCTTTGTCCAGAATGTTGCCGCCCACCTTCCCCTGCTCCCCGTGCCAGCCCAGGGTCGCCTGCCCTTTCCAGTTACCCTTGTCCACACCGTGGCCGCCACACATTCCTTATTCCTCCCTGTTCAGTCCAGGTCCAGCTGAGTTCCCCTGCTCCCCTTTTTCTAGACCGTGGCCTAATGCCTTCTCCTGCTCACACTTGTCCTGCCCATCTCTGCCTGCGTTGCTCTGCACACCAGTGCCCAAACCAGAGCAGCGTGCCTCCCTGTGCTCCCCTTGTCCAACCCAGGGCATCCTGCACTCCCCTGCACGCACTCCCTTGTGCAGCACATGGCCGCCTGCATTTCCCCAGGTACCACTTGGGTTGGCAAGGCCAGCCTACCCTCCCCTGCTCCCTTATTGTTCACCCTATGGCTGACTGCCTTCCCCTGGACCACCTTGTCCACTCCGTGTCCGCGTTGGTTGCCTTGCTGCCCTTGCCCAGCCTGGAGCCACCTGACTTCTGCAGGTGCCCGTTGTCCACCATATGCCTGCGTGGTTCCTCCTGGACCACTTGTCCATCCGTTGGACCCCTGCAGTCCCCATGTCCCCTGGATCTAGCCAGTGTCCACCTTCCTTCCCTGCTGTCACTTGTGAAGCCCATGGCTGCCTGCTTTTCGCCGCTCCCGCTTGTGCAGCTCAGTCCCAAAATCCTTCCCCTGCTCGCCTTGTCCAACTAAGAGTAGAATGACTTTCCCTCCCCCAATTTTGTCCTGCCCAGAGCCATCTGACTTGCCCTGCTCCCCCTTGTCTAGCGCAGGGCCACATGCCTTTCCCTGTTTCCCCTTGTGCAGCCTCTGGCTCCCCGTCTTCCTCAGCTCCCCATTGTCCAGCCCATGGCCACCTGCCTTCCCCTGCCTCCCCTGGCCCAGCCCGTGGCAACATGCCTTTCCCTGCTTCCCCTTGTCTCTCAGTGGATGCCTGCCTTTCCTGGCTTCCCCAGGTCCCGCCCAGTCCCGAAACCCTCCTCCCGCTCCCCTTGTCCAGCCAAGTGTCGCCTGCCTTCCCCTCCTCCCCGTTGTCCAGGAAATGGCCGCCTGCTTAACCCTGGAGCCCCTTGTCCAGCCCATGGCCGCCCGTTTTCCCTCACCCAGTTTCTCAAGCTCATGGCTGCCTGTATTCCCCTGCTATCACATGTCCAGCACAGAGACACCTGCCTTCCTCTGCTTCCCCTTGTCAGGCCATGTCCGTATGTCTTTCCTTGCTCCCCCTTGTCCAGCCTGCTTCCCTTCTGCCCTCGCCCGTGCCCACTTGTCCAGTGCAGGGCTGCCTGTGTTTGCCTGTTCCCCCTTTGTCCAGCCTGTGGCCACCCACTTTTACTGGTGCCCCGTTGAGGCCAGGGCCACCTGCCTCTTCCTGGTTTCCTTGTCTACCCCGTTCCTGCCTGACTTCCCCTGTTCCCCTTGTCCAGTACAGGTCCACCTCCATTCCTCTGATCCACTTTGTTCAGCACGTGCCTGCCTGCTTTATCCTGCTCCAGCTGGCCCAGCCCATCTTCGCCTGCGTTCCTCGGCTCAAAAGTGTCCAAGCCATGGCAGCCTGGTTTCCCCAGCTCTCCTTGCCCTGCCTCTGGCCACCTGATTGGCGACCCCTTCTCCACCTTATGGATCCACGCCTTCCCTGTGACCCCCTTGTGCAGCCACTGACCCCTGCATTCCTTGTCTCCCCCGGGCCAAGCCTGTGGCCACCTGCCTTCCGCTGCTCTCACTTGTGCTTTGCGTGGCTGCCCGCCATCTCCTGCTTCCCTTGTGTAGCCAGTGGCTGCCTGCCTTTTCTTGCTCCCCTTTGTCCAGCTCAGGACTGAAGTCCTTCCCCGGCACCCCTTGTCCAGCCAAGGGACAGCAGCCTTCCCCTGCACCCCGTTGTCCAGGCCATGGCCACCCGTTTTCCCATGAAACCCATTGTCCAGCCCATGGTGCCCCGTGACACTTTGTCAGGCCCAGGGCCACCTGCCTTCCACTGCTACCACTCGTCCCGCTCAGGGTCGCATGCCGTCCACTGCTTCCCCTTGTCAAGATATGGCTGCATGTCTTTCCTTGCACCCCTTGTCCAGCCTGCTGCCAGCTGCCTTCTCCCACTCCCACTTGTCCTGCTCAAGGCTGCTGGTCTTTGCCTGCTCCCCTTTGTGCAGCCCATGGCCGCCACCCTTCCTTTGTTCTTACTTGACCAGCCCTTGGCCACCCCTGTTCCCACATGTCCAACTCAGGTCAGCCTCAATTCCCTGCTCACCCTCTTCCACCCCGCAGCTGCCTGACTTCCACTGAGCTCCATTTTCCAGCCAGAGACCACCTGCCTCTTTGAGATACCCTTTTCGGCTAGTGGCCTCCTCCCTTTCCCTGCATCCACTTGTCAGGCCTTGGATGCCAGCCTTCCCTTGCTCCGACTTGTCCTTTGCTGGCCACCCGCCTTCTCCTGCTCCTGCTTGTCCAGTACAGAGCTGCCTGCATTCCAGTGCTTCCACTGGTCCAGCAAAGGGCTGTCTGCCTTCCCCTGTTTCGTCTGCTCAGGCCATGGATGCCAGCCTTTTGCTGCCACTTGTGAGTCCCTTGGCCTCCTGCTTTCCCTTGCTCCCACTAGTACACCTTTGGCTGCCTGCCGACCCTTGTTTCCCTCTGTCCACACTGTGTCAGCCTGCCTTGCCCTGCTCCCCCTTGTTGTCCCCGTGGCTTCCCGACTTCCGCTGCTCCCCCTCGTCCACCCCAGGGCCATCTTGCTCCCACTTGTCCATCCCAGGTCCGCCTACCTTCTCCAGCTCCCCCTTGTCTATCCTGTGGCTGAGTGTCTTCCCTTCCTGCACTTTGTACTAGCCGTGGCCCACTGCCTTCCCCTGTTCGCACTTTTCCCGCCCTTTGGCCACTTGCCTTTCCCTTAGGCCATTGGTCCAGCCAGTGATCGCTTGCTTTCACCGGCTCACCGTTTCCTAGCGCAGGGCCACCTGCCTTCCTCTCTTCGCCCTTGTGCGGCCCGTGTCCACGCGGATTCCTCTGTTCCCCTTGTCCAGCCCTTGGCCACCTGCCTTCCCTTTCTCCCCCATAACCAGCTCAGGGCTTCCTGCTTCCCCTGCTCCGACTTCTAGAGACCATGACCGCCTGTCTTCCCCTGTTCCCCCTTGTCAAGCTTGTGGCAGCCTGCCGTAGCGTGCTGCCTGTTGTCCAAGTCCATGGATGACTGCCTTTCCCTGCTCCCTCTTGTCCATTCCATGGACGCCTGCTTTCCCTGGAATGCCCTGTCCAGCCTGTGGCTGCCTACTTCTCCTGTTACAGGTTGTCAAGCCATGGTCCGCCTGCATTCCCTTGTTACCACTCTCCGCCCTGTGACCGCCTGCCTTCCCTTCCTCTCTTTGTCCAGCCCATGGATGCCTCTCTTTCCCTGCTTCCACTTGTACAGTTTGTGGCCACCTGTCCTCACCTGGCCCAGCATCTCCAGCCAGTGACACCCAGCATTCCCTGCTCCCCCTTGTCCAGCCCGTGGCCACCACCATTCCTTGGCTCTTCCTGGACCAGCCCTTGGCCACCAGCCTACCCACGATCCCACATGTCCAACTCAGGTCAGCCTCAATTCCCCAGACCACCCTTATCCACCCCGTGGCTACCGGCCTGCCTTCCACTGTGCATCACTCTCCAGCCAGAGGTTGCCTACCTCCTCAAGCAACCCTTTTCCAGCTAGTGGCCACCTTCCTTCCCCTTCTCCTCCTTGTCTGCCCAGTGGCGGCCTGCCTTTCCGGGCTTCCACTTATCCAGCCAAGAGCTGCCTGCCTTCCCCTGTTGCCCCTCGTCAGGCCATGGATCCCGACCTTCCCTTGCTCCCACCTTCCTTCGTGGCCACCTGCTTTCCCCCTGCTTCCAGTCCCCGAACCAGGGGCACCTGCCTACTGCAGCTTCCCTTCGTCCACCCCGTGGTCACTTGAATTCCCCTCTCTCCCCTTGTCCAGCCCAGGGCCACCTGCCTTTCCCTGCTTCCCCTTGTCCAGACTGTGGCCGCCTGCCGTCCTAAGCTCCGCACTGTCCAGCGCGTGGCCACGTGCCTTTCCTGCTCCCCTTGGTCCGCCCGAATTCCCATACACCCCCTTTCAGCCCAGGGCCGCCTGCCCTTTCCAGTTGCTCTTGTCCACACCGTGACTGCCTGGTTTTCCCTGTCCCTTCTTGTCTAAGCCCATGCCCGCCACCCTTCCTTGACTCTTCCTTGACCAGCTCTTAGCCACCAGCCTACCCCTGTTCCCAAATGTCCAACTCAGGTCAGCCTCAATTCCCCTGCTCACCATCGTCCAACACGTGGCCCCCAGCCTTCCCATGCACACTGTAGTCCGGCCTTAGGCCCCCTGTCCCTTCTTGTTACCCCTTTCTTTGGCAGACGGTGGCCACCTGCTCTCCCCTGCACCCACTTGCCTAATCCCTTGTCACCTGCCTTCCCCTGAGCATTGTTCTGCCGCCGGAGGTTGCCTGCCTCCTCGTGCTATCCCTTTGTCAACACATGAACACCTGCCTTCCTCTGCTGCCCCTTGTCCAGCCTGTGGTTGTCTGCTATCCATTGCTTTCTTTTCTATAGCCCAGGACCACATTCCTCCCCGTGTTCCCCCATGTCCAACCCATGGCTGCCTGACTTCCCTTGGTACCCGTTGTGCCGGCAGAGGTTTCCTGCCTTCCTCTGTTCCCTGTCATCCACCCCATGGCTGGCTGCCTTCCTCTGGACCCCATTTGCATCCTGTGGCCACCACCCTTTTCCTGCACCGTCTGCTGCAGCACGTGGCTGCCTGCTTCGCGTGATACTCGCTGTCTGACCCAAGGCCACCCACTTTCCCCTGTTCCACTGGTCCACCACTTGACCAGCTTCCATCCTCGGGATCCCCCCCGAAGCGCATTTCTGCCTACCTTCTCCTCTTCCCCCTGGGCCACCAGTGGCCTCCTGCTGCCCCTGCTCGCCATGGTCCAGGCAAGTGCCGCCTACTTTCATCTGCACCCCCTTGTCAGGCCATTGATGCATGTCTTCCATTCACCCACAGGTCGAGCCCATGTCCACCAGCCCGCCTGACCTCTGTCTTCCAGCCTGTGGCCACCTGATTCTCCTCTGGCCCCTTGTGCAGCTCAGGGCCATCTGTCTTCCCTTGCTCCCCTTTGTCCAACCTGCAGCCACCAGGTTTCCACGCACCCCCTTTTTGAGCCCATCGCCGACTGATTTCCCCCGCACCGCCCCCTTGTCCAACCTGTGCCTCCTGCTTTCCCCTGATCCTCGTTCATCTGCCCATGGCAACCTGCCTACACGTGCTTCCACATGCGAGGCTGCAATGGCCTGCCTTCCCCTGCTCAGCCGTAGCCACACTGTGGCTGCCTTCCTTCCAATGTGCACTCCCGTTGTCCAGCCAGAGGCCACATGCCTCCTCCAGCTACTCCTTTTCAGTTAGTGGCTGCCTGCCTTCCCGGCTCCCACTTGCTCACCCAGGGGCTGGCTGCCTTCCCATGGACCTCCTTGTTTAGCCCACGGCCACTTGCCTTCCCCTCTGGTCTCTGGTGCATCCAGCGGCTGCCTGACTTCCTCTGCACCCCCTTGTCCAGCCCAGGGCTGCGTGCCTTCCACTGCTTCCACATGTCCATCCAAGAGCTGCCTGCCTTCCCCTGTTCCCCATTGTCAAGCCATGGATGCCAGCCTTCCTTGCTCCCACGTGTTCCTTTGTGGCCACGTGCGTTCCACTGCTGCCACTTTTCCAGCCTTTGGCCACCTGCCTTCCCCTGCATCACTCTGTCAAGCGCAGGGCTGCCTGCCTTCCACTGCTTCCGCTTGTCAAACTAAGGGCTGCCTGCTTGCCCCTGTTCCCACTTGTCGGACCATAGATGCCGGCCTTACCCTGTATCCACTTGTCCAGCCCACAGCAACATGCCGTCCCTGCCCGCCTTTGTCCAGAATGTTGCCGCCCACCTTCCCCTGCTCCCCGTGCCAGCCCAGGGTCGCCTGCCCTTTCCAGTTACCCTTGTCCACACCGTGGCCGCCACACATTCCTTATTCCTCCCTGTTCAGTCCAGGTCCAGCTGAGTTCCCCTGCTCCCCTTTTTCTAGACCGTGGCCTAATGCCTTCTCCTGCTCACACTTGTCCTGCCCATCTCTGCCTGCGTTGCTCTGCACACCAGTGCCCAAACCAGAGCAGCGTGCCTCCCTGTGCTCCCCCTTGTCCAACCCAGGGCATCCTGCACTCCCCTGCACGCACTCCCTTGTGCAGCACATGGCCGCCTGCATTTCCCCAGGTACCACTTGGGTTGGCAAGGCCAGCCTACCCTCCCCTGCTCCCTTATTGTTCACCCTATGGCTGACTGCCTTCCCCTGGACCACCTTGTCCACTCCGTGTCCGCGTTGGTTGCCTTGCTGCCCTTGCCCAGCCTGGAGCCACCTGACTTCTGCAGGTGCCCGTTGTCCACCATATGCCTGCGTGGTTCCTCCTGGACCACTTGTCCATCCGTTGGACCCCTGCAGTCCCCATGTCCCCTGGATCTAGCCAGTGTCCACCTTCCTTCCCTGCTGTCACTTGTGAAGCCCATGGCTGCCTGCTTTTCGCCGCTCCCGCTTGTGCAGCTCAGTCCCAAAATCCTTCCCCTGCTCGCCTTGTCCAACTAAGAGTAGAATGACTTTCCCTCCCCCAATTTTGTCCTGCCCAGAGCCATCTGACTTGCCCTGCTCCCCCTTGTCTAGCGCAGGGCCACATGCCTTTCCCTGTTTCCCCTTGTGCAGCCTCTGGCTCCCCGTCTTCCTCAGCTCCCCATTGTCCAGCCCATGGCCACCTGCCTTCCCCTGCCTCCCCTGGCCCAGCCCGTGGCAACATGCCTTTCCCTGCTTCCCCTTGTCTCTCAGTGGATGCCTGCCTTTCCTGGCTTCCCCAGGTCCCGCCCAGTCCCGAAACCCTCCTCCCGCTCCCCTTGTCCAGCCAAGTGTCGCCTGCCTTCCCCTCCTCCCCGTTGTCCAGGAAATGGCCGCCTGCTTAACCCTGGAGCCCCTTGTCCAGCCCATGGCCGCCCGTTTTCCCTCACCCAGTTTCTCAAGCTCATGGCTGCCTGTATTCCCCTGCTATCACATGTCCAGCACAGAGACACCTGCCTTCCTCTGCTTCCCCTTGTCAGGCCATGTCCGTATGTCTTTCCTTGCTCCCCCTTGTCCAGCCTGCTTCCCTTCTGCCCTCGCCCGTGCCCACTTGTCCAGTGCAGGGCTGCCTGTGTTTGCCTGTTCCCCTTTGTCCAGCCTGTGGCCACCCACTTTTACTGGTGCCCCGTTGAGGCCAGGGCCACCTGCCTCTTCCTGGTTTCCTTGTCTACCCCGTTCCTGCCTGACTTCCCCTGTTCCCCTTGTCCAGTACAGGTCCACCTCCATTCCTCTGATCCACTTTGTTCAGCACGTGCCTGCCTGCTTTATCCTGCTCCAGCTGGCCCAGCCCATCTTCGCCTGCGTTCCTCGGCTCAAAAGTGTCCAAGCCATGGCAGCCTGGTTTCCCCAGCTCTCCTTGCCCTGCCTCTGGCCACCTGATTGGCCCCCCCTTGTCCACCTTATGGCTGCACGCCTTCCCTGGGACCCCCTTGTGCAGCCACTGACCCCCTGCATTCCTTGTCTCCCCCGGGCCAAGCCTGTGGCCACCTGCCTTCCGCTGCTCTCACTTGTGCTTTGCGTGGCTGCCCGCCATCTCCTGCTTCCCTTGTGTAGCCAGTGGCTGCCTGCCTTTTCTTGCTCCCCTTTGTCCAGCTCAGGACTGAAGTCCTTCCCCGGCACCCCTTGTCCAGCCAAGGGACAGCAGCCTTCCCCTGCACCCCGTTGTCCAGGCCATGGCCACCCGTTTTCCCATGAAACCCATTGTCCAGCCCATGGTGCCCCGTGACACTTTGTCAGGCCCAGGGCCACCTGCCTTCCACTGCTACCACTCGTCCCGCTCAGGGTCGCATGCCGTCCACTGCTTCCCCTTGTCAAGATATGGCTGCATGTCTTTCCTTGCACCCCCTTGTCCAGCCTGCTGCCAGCTGCCTTCTCCCACTCCCACTTGTCCTGCTCAAGGCTGCTGGTCTTTGCCTGCTCCCCTTTGTGCAGCCCATGGCCGCCACCCTTCCTTTGTTCTTACTTGACCAGCCCTTGGCCACCCCTGTTCCCACATGTCCAACTCAGGTCAGCCTCAATTCCCTGCTCACCCTCTTCCACCCCGCAGCTGCCTGACTTCCACTGAGCTCCATTTTCCAGCCAGAGACCACCTGCCTCTTTGAGATACCCTTTTTCGGCTAGTGGCCTCCTCCCTTTCCCTGCATCCACTTGTCAGGCCTTGGATGCCAGCCTTCCCTTGCTCCGACTTGTCCTTTGCTGGCCACCCGCCTTCTCCTGCTCCTGCTTGTCCAGTACAGAGCTGCCTGCATTCCAGTGCTTCCACTGGTCCAGCAAAGGGCTGTCTGCCTTCCCCTGTTTCGTCTGCTCAGGCCATGGATGCCAGCCTTTTGCTGCCACTTGTGAGTCCCTTGGCCTCCTGCTTTCCCTTGCTCCCACTAGTACACCTTTGGCTGCCTGCCGACCCTTGTTTCCCTCTGTCCACACTGTGTCAGCCTGCCTTGCCCTGCTCCCCCTTGTTGTCCCCGTGGCTTCCCGACTTCCGCTGCTCCCCCTCGTCCACCCCAGGGCCATCTTGCTCCCACTTGTCCATCCCAGGTCCGCCTACCTTCTCCAGCTCCCCCTTGTCTATCCTGTGGCTGAGTGTCTTCCCTTCCTGCACTTTGTACTAGCCGTGGCCCACTGCCTTCCCCTGTTCGCACTTTTCCCGCCCTTTGGCCACTTGCCTTTCCCTTAGGCCATTGGTCCAGCCAGTGATCGCTTGCTTTCACCGGCTCACCGTTTCCTAGCGCAGGGCCACCTGCCTTCCTCTCTTCGCCCTTGTGCGGCCCGTGTCCACGCGGATTCCTCTGTTCCCCTTGTCCAGCCCTTGGCCACCTGCCTTCCCTTTCTCCCCCATAACCAGCTCAGGGCTTCCTGCTTCCCCTGCTCCGACTTCTAGAGACCATGACCGCCTGTCTTCCCCTGTTCCCCCTTGTCAAGCTTGTGGCAGCCTGCCGTAGCGTGCTGCCTGTTGTCCAAGTCCATGGATGACTGCCTTTCCCTGCTCCCTCTTGTCCATTCCATGGACGCCTGCTTTCCCTGGAATGCCCTGTCCAGCCTGTGGCTGCCTACTTCTCCTGTTACAGGTTGTCAAGCCATGGTCCGCCTGCATTCCCTTGTTACCACTCTCCGCCCTGTGACCGCCTGCCTTCCCTTCCTCTCTTTGTCCAGCCCATGGATGCCTCTCTTTCCCTGCTTCCACTTGTACAGTTTGTGGCCACCTGTCCTCACCTGGCCCAGCATCTCCAGCCAGTGACACCCAGCATTCCCTGCTCCCCCTTGTCCAGCCCGTGGCCACCACCATTCCTTGGCTCTTCCTGGACCAGCCCTTGGCCACCAGCCTACCCACGATCCCACATGTCCAACTCAGGTCAGCCTCAATTCCCCAGCCCACCCTTATCCACCCCGTGGCTACCGGCCTGCCTTCCACTGTGCATCACTCTCCAGCCAGAGGTTGCCTACCTCCTCAAGCAACCCTTTTCCAGCTAGTGGCCACCTTCCTTCCCCTTCTCCTCCTTGTCTGCCCAGTGGCGGCCTGCCTTTCCGGGCTTCCACTTATCCAGCCAAGAGCTGCCTGCCTTCCCCTGTTGCCCCTCGTCAGGCCATGGATCCCGACCTTCCCTTGCTCCCACCTTCCTTCGTGGCCACCTGCTTTCCCCCTGCTTCCAGTCCCCGAACCAGGGGCACCTGCCTACTGCAGCTTCCCTTTGTCCACCCCGTGGTCACTTGAATTCCCCTCTCTCCCCTTGTCCAGCCCAGGGCCACCTGCCTTTCCCTGCTTCCCCTTGTCCAGACTGTGGCCGCCTGCCGTCCTAAGCTCCGCACTGTCCAGCGCGTGGCCACGTGCCTTTCCTGCTCCCCTTTGTCCGCCCGAATTCCCATACACCCCCTTTCAGCCCAGGGCCGCCTGCCCTTTCCAGTTGCTCTTGTCCACCCCGTGACTGCCTGGTTTTCCCTGTCCCTTCTTGTCTAAGCCCATGCCCGCCACCCTTCCTTGACTCTTCCTTGACCAGCTCTTAGCCACCAGCCTACCCCTGTTCCCAAATGTCCAACTCAGGTCAGCCTCAATTCCCCTGCTCACCATTGTCCAACACGTGGCCCCCAGCCTTCCCATGCACACTGTAGTCCGGCCTTAGGCCCCCTGTCCCTTCTTGTTACCCCTTTCTTTGGCAGACGGTGGCCACCTGCTCTCCCCTGCACCCACTTGCCTAATCCCTTGTCACCTGCCTTCCCCTGAGCATTGTTCTGCCGCCGGAGGTTGCCTGCCTCCTCGTGCTATCCCTTTGTCAACACATGAACACCTGCCTTCCTCTGCTGCCCCTTGTCCAGCCTGTGGTTGTCTGCTATCCATTGCTTTCTTTTCTATAGCCCAGGACCACATTCCTCCCCGTGTTCCCCCATGTCCAACCCATGCCTGCCTGACTTCCCTTGGTACCCGTTGTGCCGGCAGAGGTTTCCTGCCTTCCTCTGTTCCCTGTCATCCACCCCATGGCTGGCTGCCTTCCTCTGGACCCCATTTGCATCCTGTGGCCACCACCCTTTTCCTGCACCGTCTGCTGCAGCACGTGGCTGCCTGCTTCGCGTGATACTCGCTGTCTGACCCAAGGCCACCCACTTTCCCCTGTTCCACTGGTCCACCCCTTGACCAGCTTCCATCCTCGGGATCCCCCCCTGAAGCGCATTTCTGCCTACCTTCTCCTCTTTCCCCTGGGCCACCAGTGGCCTCCTGCTGCCCCTGCTCGCCATGGTCCAGGCAAGTGCCGCCTACTTTCACCTGCACCCCATTGTCAGGCCATTGATGCATGTCTTCCATTCACCCACAGGTCGAGCCCATGTCCACCAGCCCGCCTGACCTCTGTCTTCCAGCCTGTGGCCACCTGATTCTCCTGTGGCCCCTTGTGCAGCTCAGGGCCATCTGTCTTCCCTTGCTCCCCTTTGTCCAACCTGCAGCCACCAGGTTTCCACGCACCCCCTTTTTGAGCCCATCGCCGACTGATTTCCCCGCACCGCCCCCTTGTCCAACCTGTGCCTCCTGCTTTCCCCTGATTCTCGTTCATCTGCCCATGGCAACCTGCCTACACGTGCTTCCACATGTGAGGCTGCAATGGCCTGCCTTCCCCTGCTCAGCCGTAGCCACACTGTGGCTGCCTTCCTTCCAATGTGCACTCCCGTTGTCCAGCCAGAGGCCACATGCCTCCTCCAGCTACTCCTTTTC
>CM066728.1:808819-834506 GCA_033961575.1 Aselliscus stoliczkanus
CCCAGGCGCCCATCCGGGGACCCTCCGTACTTGGCCAGCCCCTTCGTCTAACTTCTCCACCCACCTCTGTGAGCCTAGGGTAGGTAAGAATCCCTAGCCCCCCTCTGGCCCTAGTTAATAGTCATGCGGAAGGTGAGGAGCTGCACCCTTCCTTATGGTCTCCCAGCCTGTGTTCCTTGCCTTAGTCAGTAGGCCCTTTTTAAATCCACCTTAATGTACTTGGTTGGTTGGAACCATCTCTTCCCTGTTGGCACTCTAATTGTACCCCTGCATTGTGTCAAGTCCAAACTCTGCAGAGCAGAGAAGTTTGTCTGTTTCATTGTGGATCCTGAACCTCAGAATGGGCCACGTCTAACTCAAGGTCACACCCTCTGTCAATTGGCAATAGGGAGGAGCCAATGGCTTTCTGGCTCCAGGCCTCTTGCCCTGTTCACGGACCTGTGGTGAAGGTGGCAATGTAGCCCCTAGTGAGGACTCCTCCCCAACTCTGCATGCTCTCAGCTGAGTGCTAGGATGCCTCCCTAGACGTTAATAACTGGCTTGACTGCCTGAGGCCTGGACACCAAATTCGAAAGACATTCAGGATGACAGCCTCCTTCCCCAGAAGACCCCTGAGTGTCTTACAGAAGGCTGCCTTGTCTAGTGGCAGGAACAAGGCTGCTGTCTACCCCTGACAGGGCCACCCATCCCAGGAGACAGACCAGACTTGTGGACATAGGAGAGAGAGGGCCAGGCAGCTGAAGAAGACCTCCAAAATACAACTCAACCACATTATCGCTCTCAGCCTCCCAGACATGGGCTTGACCTTGGTCCACTTCAGGGGCCAACAGATTTGAGAGACGTCGAGGTGGTTTGGGGATGGCACAAGAGACAATGTGGCATTCTGTCTCCTTGACACCTGTGTGGTTTTCAAAGCATTCGCCGAGGAATCATGTCCCATTGGGTAGCAGAGGCGGTCCTGGCTGTGGCTGGTGCAATTTGGAGACACACAACCTGCATTTACATCCCAGTTCGGCCGCTCACATCCTGTGTGAATTTGGCCAACTTGCACATATGCGGCTGCCTCCGGTTCCACTCCTATGAAGTGGAAACTTTCACCTTGCAGGGCTTTGATGGGGGTTAAACGTGCTATTTTTGAAAGGGCAGGCCAGGCGAGCACATAGGAGGTGATTTAGGATGCTCAAAGCAACTGCTGATCTTTTCATAGAGCGCTCACTATGCTCTAGGCATTGGGTGTAAGCAGAAGTTCCTGGGTAGGTTCCCAAAAGATTCCCATTTTCCAGATGGGGAAACTGAGGCCTGGTGAAATTGGATGACTCATGCACGGTCAGGCAAGAGGAGGCAGGATTCTGACCCAGGGCCACTGTGCTCCCAAAGACTGTCTCCCAGTAGAAGCTGCAAGCAATTTTGAACCACAGGCTCATGATATTCACCAGCTTCAAGGGAGAGAAAGTTTAGTCGGCACTCAGTATGTACCAGATGCTTTTGATAGAATACTTGATTTAATCATCATACGAGCATGATCATCGCCATTCCAAAGATGGATAAACTGAGGCCTCCGATTTTATGCTGTATGCCTGAATGACACACAGTCAGGAAGAGGCACAGCCTGGACCTGAATCCAGATCTATCTGCCGCCCTGATGTAAAACTCTCGTCTCCAACCGTGCCCATGTGTCTCTGCCAAGCACATCTTGCGGGGGCCTTTCAGGGCTAGGGGGACTTGAAAGGTCACAATGGACAGGAAACCTTTATCCCTTGTCAGCATCCAATTCCAGGAGTCCTCCAAAAGCTGTTCACAAATCTCCAATGATCCGGAGCTTACTTCTTTTGGGACCAGCTGATTAGCTCTAGGGACAGGATGTCAGGACGCAGCTGAGAGGGGCTATGCACCTAGAACATGGAATCCCATTTCCGGGGTCAAATCCTTGGTAGCTCACTATCCAAATGATGCTGGACCAGTTTCCCCAATTCCAAAATGGGGTGGATGCTAACAGCCCCCTAGCTCACAGAGGAAACATGAGGCTTGATTGAGATTGTGACGACAGTACCTGGCACCTAGTAGCAAGTTAACAAACAGTAGTGATTTCTGAGCCAAGAGTGTCGTGACGGTTCACTGCCTGGCCCACAGCTGATGTTCACGAGCATCAGTTAGGTGAGGAGGCAATGACTAAGGGGCCCTTGAGCTCTATTGAGCAACCAAAGCTTCCCACCCAACCGCAAGTCAGAGCCTCCCTGACCTCTGGGTCTGCTTCGACCAGACCCCACGCCTCCACATCAGACCTGTGAGCACCTGCCCACCCCACCTCCAGACCTACCCTTCGGAAACCATCCCCACCCTCCTGCCATCACTTCAGCTCCATCTGCAAATAGGTAAAGACCATACCATCAGGAGGGAGTTCAGCAGGGCAATCCAGGCTAACCTGCAAAGCCTGCAAGAGGGCTCCTGGGCGTTCCCAGGCCTGCTCTGTGTACTCCACTCCTCATTCCTGCAAACTACCTGCAACCAGGTACCCTAATGCTGCCAACCTCGAATACTAACAGGTGCCACATCAACTCGATAATCCTCTCAGCCCCCCAACACTGTGCTGTGTTCACACCCTCTAAGCCCCCAAAGGGAATAAACATAGCCCAGTGTTCAGGGCAGTCTGCAGGATTATGGAAACCCTAGGCTGAGCCCTCAAATGAGACCCAGCACACCATGGGCAGCACACAGAGCGAGGAAAAAGTGCACTGCCTAAACCACATGAGTTAGAGAGACATGAGGCCCATGTCGAACTCCAGGTCTGCCATGAACTGGAGGACTTCAGGCATCAGTTTCCTCACAGGTGAAATGGGGATGAAACCCACATTCACCTCTCAAGACTGCCCTGTGAGGATTCCATAGGCAAAACAGGTATGAGCTGAACAAAGGGGCAAGATATACTTCAGATGGTGGCATGTGGATACAAGCCAATTACCATACCTCACATGGATCAAAACGAAATGGCAAATGTCCTCCAAACGCATGGCGTGGTTTTACAGGGTTATCTTTGGACACCAAGTACACCTGCTATATACCTGATGAGCTCCTGTAGGTTTCTAGTTACCCTGAAACCATCTTTCCAAGACCCCAATGTGTTAGAATGGTTTGGGTCAGAGTTCCCTTTCCTGTCATCATATTTTCTTTTCTAATGTGCAGCTGCACATTAGAAGTGTAAAAGGCGAATTTTGGGTACGGGGCTAAGGGACACAGAGTTGGTTTGGACAGGGCAGTGGGGGCCATGAGAAGGCCTATGACCGCTCAATGGTTCTTTGGACGGGTTCTGATGATATGGTGGATGCTGTCACGTGCCAATCAGATCCCATCAGGACTGCAGGCCACCAGTGATGAGAGAATTGCTGTCCTTTAGGCACAGGGGCCACCTTAGCGGTTCAGAGAACCTCCCGCATGGTGGCATGCCATCCAGTGCCTGATACTCACGGGATGTAAAGATCCAACATACTTGCCAAAACCCAGAACAGCTCTGAAGTTGACATCCTCTTGGAACTCCCCAGGGTGCATGCTGACAAGGGAGATCACATCATCATAGCCCAACTTCTGCCTCTCCTCACTCCTGATTGCTTTCCCACATACATGTCCTCTGGTTTTGGCCCAAGCACACACCATCACAAACTGCCTGCATGCTGACCTCCAACTCAGCGTCAGCCTCCAGTCAAGGACTGCCAAGCCATGGCCAGGATGTATCTGGACAGCAGGCAACCGAGATAGGTAGTATATGATGCAAGTGGGTTGAATTCAGCCTGGCAGGATGCAGTGGCCCCCATATACAGAGTGCAAAGTATGGAGAGCTAAAGCAATGGAGTCAGAACGTCCTGCCCGGGAGGGGCTGCTAGGCCAATGAGCCACAAGGCAGAAAAAGCTAAGAGAGCTGTCAGAGAACTGTGAGTGTTGGACCAGAGCAGCCCCATGTGTGGTCAGTCAGCAGCAGCAGCAGCTGGGAGTAGGTTCAACACTAAATGGTCAGGCCTCAGCCCATACATACTGAATCAGAAACGGGGGGTGTTTATCAAGCCATGCAGGTGGTATCAAGCATGCTCAGATGGCAACAGAGGATTTCTGAGGAAGGAAAAGGAGAATGGAGAGTGCGGAAGGGAGGGGGTAGGTTATCGCACCAGTTGCTGTCCCGATATGCTTCAGGAAGAGACAGCAGTCCCAGGCGCCCATCCGGGGACCCTCCGTACTTGGCCAGCCCCTTCGTCTAACTTCTCCACCCACCTCTGTGAGCCTAGGGTAGGTAAGAATCCCTAGCCCCCCTCTGGCCCTAGTTAATAGTCATGCGGAAGGTGAGGAGCTGCACCCTTCCTTATGGTCTCCCAGCCTGTGTTCCTTGCCTTAGTCAGTAGGCCCTTTTTAAATCCACCTTAATGTACTTGGTTGGTTGGAACCATCTCTTCCCTGTTGGCACTCTAATTGTACACCTGCATTGTGTCAAGTCCAAACTCTGCAGAGCAGAGAAGTTTGTCTGTTTCATTGTGGATCCTGAACCTCAGAATGGGCCACGTCTAACTCAAGGTCACACCCTCTGTCAATTGGCAATAGGGAGGAGCCAATGGCTTTCTGGCTCCAGGCCTCTTGCCCTGTTCACGGACCTGTGGTGAAGGTGGCAATGTAGCCCCTAGTGAGGACTCCTCCCCAACTCTGCATGCTCTCAGCTGAGTGCTAGGATGCCTCCCTAGACGTGAATAACTGGCTTGACTGCCTGAGGCCTGGACACCAAATTCGAAAGACATTCAGGATGACAGCCTCCTTCCCCAGAAGACCCCTGAGTGTCTTACAGAAGGCTGCCTTGTCTAGTGGCAGGAACAAGGCTGCTGTCTACCCCTGACAGGGCCACCCATCCCAGGAGACAGACCAGACTTGTGGACATAGGAGAGAGAGGGCCAGGCAGCTGAAGAAGACCTCCAAAATACAACTCAACCACATTATCGCTCTCAGCCTCCCAGACATGGGCTTGACCTTGGTCCACTTCAGGGGCCAACAGATTTGAGAGACGTCGAGGTGGTTTGGGGATGGCACAAGAGACAATGTGGCATTCTGTCTCCTTGACACCTGTGTGGTTTTCAAAGCATTCGCCGAGGAATCATGTCCCATTGGGTAGCAGAGGCGGTCCTGGCTGTGGCTGGTGCAATTTGGAGACACACAACCTGCATTTACATCCCAGTTCGGCCGCTCACATCCTGTGTGAATTTGGCCAACTTGCACATATGCGGCTGCCTCCGGTTCCACTCCTATGAAGTGGAAACTTTCACCTTGCAGGGCTTTGATGGGGGTTAAATGTGCTATTTTTGAAAGGGCAGGCCAGGCGAGCACATAGGAGGTGATTTAGGATGCTCAAAGCAACTGCTGATCTTTTCATAGAGCGCTCACTATGCTCTAGGCATTGGGTGTAAGCAGAAGTTCCTGGGTAGGTTCCCAAAAGATTCCCATTTTCCAGATGGGGAAACTGAGGCCTGGAGAAATTGGATGACTCATGCACGGTCAGGCAAGAGGAGGCAGGATTCTGACCCAGGGCCACTGTGCTCCCAAAGACTGTCTCCCAGTAGAAGCTGCAAGCAATTTTGAACCACAGGCTCATGATATTCACCAGCTTCAAGGGAGAGAAAGTTTAGTCGGCACTCAGTATGTACCAGATGCTTTTGATAGAATACTTGATTTAATCATCATACGAGCATGATCATCGCCATTCCAAAGATGGATAAACTGAGGCCTCCGATTTTATGCTGTATGCCTGAATGACACACAGTCAGGAAGAGGCACAGCCTGGACCTGAATCCAGATCTATCTGCCGCCCTGATGTAAAACTCTCGTCTCCAACCGTGCCCATGTGTCTCTGCCAACCACATCTTGCGGGGGCCTTTCAGGGCTAGGGGGACTTGAAAGGTCACAATGGACAGGAAACCTTTATCCCTTTTCAGCATCCAATTCCAGGAGTCCTCCAAAAGCTGTTCACAAATCTCCAATGATCCGGAGCTTACTTCTTTTGGGACCAGCTGATTAGCTCTAGGGACAGGATGTCAGGACGCAGCTGAGAGGGGCTATGCACCTAGAACATGGAATCCCATTTCCGGGGTCAAATCCTTGGTAGCTCACTATCCAAATGATGCTGGACCAGTTTCCCCAATTCCAAAATGGGGTGGATGCTAACAGCCCCCTAGCTCACAGAGGAAACATGAGGCTTGATTGAGATTGTGACGACAGTACCTGGCACCTAGTAGCAAGTTAACAAACAGTAGTGATTTCTGAGCCAAGAGTGTCGTGACGGTTCACTGCCTGGCCCACAGCTGATGTTCACGAGCATCAGTTAGGTGAGGAGGCAATGACTAAGGGGCCCTTGAGCTCTATTGAGCAACCAAAGCTTCCCACCCAACCGCAAGTCAGAGCCTCCCTGACCTCTGGGTCTGCTTCGACCAGACCCCACGCCTCCACATCAGACCTGTGAGCACCTGCCCACCCCACCTCCAGACCTACCCTTCGGAAACCATCCCCACCCTCCTGCCATCACTTCAGCTCCATCTGCAAATAGGTAAAGACCATACCATCAGGAGGGAGTTCAGCAGGGCAATCCAGGCTAACCTGCAAAGCCTGCAAGAGGGCTCCTGGGCGTTCCCAGGCCTGCTCTGTGTACTCCACTCCTCATTCCTGCAAACTACCTGCAACCAGGTACCCTAATGCTGCCAACCTCGAATACTAACAGGTGCCACATCAACTCGATAATCCTCTCAGCCCCCCAACACTGTGCTGTGTTCACACCCTCTAAGCCCCCAAAGGGAATAAACATAGCCCAGTGTTCAGGGCAGTCTGCAGGATTATGGAAACCCTAGGCTGAGCCCTCAAATGAGACCCAGCACACCATGGGCAGCACACAGAGCGAGGAAAAAGTGCACTGCCTAAACCACATGAGTTAGAGAGACATGAGGCCCATGTCGAACTCCAGGTCTGCCATGAACTGGAGGACTTCAGGCATCAGTTTCCTCACAGGTGAAATGGGGATGAAACCCACATTCACCTCTCAAGACTGCCCTGTGAGGATTCCATAGGCAAAACAGGTATGAGCTGAACAAAGGGGCAAGATATACTTCAGATGGTGGCATGTGGATACAAGCCAATTACCATACCTCACATGGATCAAAACGAAATGGCAAATGTCCTCCAAACGCATGGCGTGGTTTTACAGGGTTATCTTTGGACACCAAGTACACCTGCTATATACCTGATGAGCTCCTGTAGGTTTCTAGTTACCCTGAAACCATCTTTCCAAGACCCCAATGTGTTAGAATGGTTTGGGTCAGAGTTCCCTTTCCTGTCATCATATTTTCTTTTCTAATGTGCAGCTGCACATTAGAAGTGTAAAAGGCGAATTTTGGGTACGGGGCTAAGGGACACAGAGTTGGTTTGGACAGGGCAGTGGGGGCCATGAGAAGGCCTATGACCGCTCAATGGTTCTTTGGACGGGTTCTGATGATATGGTGGATGCTGTCACGTGCCAATCAGATCCCATCAGGACTGCAGGCCACCAGTGATGAGAGAATTGCTGTCCTTTAGGCACAGGGGCCACCTTAGCGGTTCAGAGAACCTCCCGCATGGTGGCATGCCATCCAGTGCCTGATACTCACGGGATGTAAAGATCCAACATACTTGCCAAAACCCAGAACAGCTCTGAAGTTGACATCCTCTTGGAACTCCCCAGGGTGCATGCTGACAAGGGAGATCACATCATAGCCCAACTTCTGCCTCTCCTCACTCCTGATTGCTTTCCCACATACATGTCCTCTGGTTTTGGCCCAAGCACACACCATCACAAACTGCCTGCATGCTGACCTCCAACTCAGCGTCAGCCTCCAGTCAAGGACTGCCAAGCCATGGCCAGGATGTATCTGGACAGCAGGCAACCGAGATAGGTAGTATATGATGCAAGTGGGTTGAATTCAGCCTGGCAGGATGCAGTGGCCCCCCCAGATACAGAGTGCAACGTACGGAGAGCTAAAGCAATGGAGTCAGAAAGTCCTGCCCGGGAGGGGCTGCTAGGCCAATGAGCCACAAGGCAGAAAAAGCTAAGAGAGCTGTCAGAGAACTGTGAGTGTTGGACCAGAGCAGCCCCATGTGTGGTCAGTCAGCAGCAGCAGCAGCTGGGAGTAGGTTCAACACTAAATGGTCAGGCCTCAGCCCATACATACTGAATCAGAAACGGGGGGTGTTTATCAAGCCATGCAGGTGGTATCAAGCATGCTCAGATGGCAATAGAGGATTTCTGAGGAAGGAAAAGGAGAATGGAGAGTGCGGAAGGGAGGTGTAGGTTATCGCACCAGTTGCTGTCCCGATATGCTTCAGGAAGAGACAGCAGTCCCAGGCGCCCATCCGGGGACCCTCCGTACTTGGCCAGCCCCTTCGTCTAACTTCTCCACCCACCTCTGTGAGCCTAGGGTAGGTAAGAATCCCTAGCCCCCCTCTGGCCCTAGTTAATAGTCATGCGGAAGGTGAGGAGCTGCACCCTTCCTTATGGTCTCCCAGCCTGTGTTCCTTGCCTTAGTCAGTAGGCCCTTTTTAAATCCACCTTAATGTACTTGGTTGGTTGGAACCATCTCTTCCCTGTTGGCACTCTAATTGTACACCTGCATTGTGTCAAGTCCAAACTCTGCAGAGCAGAGAAGTTTGTCTGTTTCATTGTGGATCCTGAACCTCAGAATGGGCCACGTCTAACTCAAGGTCACACCCTCTGTCAATTGGCAATAGGGAGGAGCCAATGGCTTTCTGGCTCCAGGCCTCTTGCCCTGTTCACGGACCTGTGGTGAAGGTGGCAATGTAGCCCCTAGTGAGGACTCCTCCCCAACTCTGCATGCTCTCAGCTGAGTGCTAGGATGCCTCCCTAGACGTGAATAACTGGCTTGACTGCCTGAGGCCTGGACACCAAATTCGAAAGACATTCAGGATGACAGCCTCCTTCCCCAGAAGACCCCTGAGTGTCTTACAGAAGGCTGCCTTGTCTAGTGGCAGGAACAAGGCTGCTGTCTACCCCTGACAGGGCCACCCATCCCAGGAGACAGACCAGACTTGTGGACATAGGAGAGGGCCAGGCAGCTGAAGAAGACCTCCAAAATACAACTCAACCACATTATCGCTCTCAGCCTCCCAGACATGGGCTTGACCTTGGTCCACTTCAGGGGCCAACAGATTTGAGAGACGTCGAGGTGGTTTGGGGATGGCACAAGAGACAATGTGGCATTCTGTCTCCTTGACACCTGTGTGGTTTTCAAAGCATTCGCCGAGGAATCATGTCCCATTGGGTAGCAGAGGCGGTCCTGGCTGTGGCTGGTGCAATTTGGAGACACACAACCTGCATTTACATCCCAGTTCGGCCGCTCACATCCTGTGTGAATTTGGCCAACTTGCACATATGCGGCTGCCTCCGGTTCCACTCCTATGAAGTGGAAACTTTCACCTTGCAGGGCTTTGATGGGGGTTAAATGTGCTATTTTTGAAAGGGCAGGCCAGGCGAGCACATAGGAGGTGATTTAGGATGCTCAAAGCAACTGCTGATCTTTTCATAGAGCGCTCACTATGCTCTAGGCATTGGGTGTAAGCAGAAGTTCCTGGGTAGGTTCCCAAAAGATTCCCATTTTCCAGATGGGGAAACTGAGGCCTGGAGAAATTGGATGACTCATGCACGGTCAGGCAAGAGGAGGCAGGATTCTGACCCAGGGCCACTGTGCTCCCAAAGACTGTCTCCCAGTAGAAGCTGCAAGCAATTTTGAACCACAGGCTCATGATATTCACCAGCTTCAAGGGAGAGAAAGTTTAGTCGGCACTCAGTATGTACCAGATGCTTTTGATAGAATACTTGATTTAATCATCATACGAGCATGATCATCGCCATTCCAAAGATGGATAAACTGAGGCCTCCGATTTTATGCTGTATGCCTGAATGACACACAGTCAGGAAGAGGCACAGCCTGGACCTGAATCCAGATCTATCTGCCGCCCTGATGTAAAACTCTCGTCTCCAACCGTGCCCATGTGTCTCTGCCAACCACATCTTGCGGGGGCCTTTCAGGGCTAGGGGGACTTGAAAGGACACAATTGACAGGAAACCTTTATCCCTTTTCAGCATCCAATTCCAGGAGTCCTCCAAAAGCTGCTCACAAATCTCCAATGATCCGGAGCTTACTTCTTTTGGGACCAGCTGATTAGCGCTACGGACAGGATGTCAGGACGCAGGTGAGAGGGGCTATGCACCTAGAACATGGAATCCCATTACCGGGGTCAAATCCTTGGTAGCTCACTATGCCAATGATGCTGGACCAGTTTCAACATCTCCAAAATGGTGTGGATGCTAACAGCCCCCTAGCTCACAGAGGAAACATGAGGCTTGATTGAGATTGTGACGACAGTACCTGGCACCTAGTAGCAAGTTAACAAACAGTAGTGATTTCTGAGCCAAGAGTGACGTGACGGTTCACTGCCTGGCCCACAGCTGATGTTCACGAGCATCATTTAGGTTAGGAGGCAATCACTAAGGGGCCCTTGATCTCTGTTGTGCAACCAAAGCTTCCCAAACAACCGCAAGTCAGGGCCTCCCTGACCTCTGGGTCTGGTCCAGCCTGACCCCATGCCTCCACATCAGACCTGTGAACACCTGTCCGCTCAACCTCCAGACCTACCCTGCAACTCTTCGGAAAACATCCCCACACTCCTGCCATCACTTCTGCTCCGTCTGCAAATATGTAAAGACCATACAATCCGGAGGGAATTCAGCAGGGAAATCCAGGCTATCCTGCAAAGCCTTCAAGAGGGCTCCTGGGCCTCCTAGGCCTGCCCTGTTTATTCTACTCCTCATTCCTGCAACCTAACTGCAACCAGGTACCCTAATGCTGCCAACTTCGAACACTACCAGATGCCAAATCAACTCGATAATCCTCTCAGCCCCCCAACTCTGTGCTGTGTTCACGCCCTCTAAGCCTCCAAAGGAATAAACATACCCCAGTGTTCAGGGCGGTCTGCAGGATTATGGAAACCCTAGGCTGAGGCCTTCAAAGGAGACCCAGCACAGCATGGGCAGCATCATGGTGAGGCATGAGTGACCTGCATAAACCACATGAGTTTCAGAGACATGAGGCCCATGTCGAACTCCAGGTCTGCCATGAACTGGAGGACTTCAGGCATCAGTTTCCTCATAGGTGAAATGGCGATGAAACCCACATTCACCTCTTAAGACTGCCCTTTGAGGATTCCATAGGCAAAACAGTTATGAGCTGAACAAAGGGGCAAGGTATACTTCAGATGGTGGCATGTGGGTACAAACCAATTATCATACCTCACATGGATCGAAAGGAAATGTGAAATGTCCTCCATACCAATGGAGTGATTTTACAGGGCTATCATTTCTACACCAAGTACACATCCTATAAACATGATGAGCTCCTGTAGGTTTCTAGTTACCCGGAAACTATGTTACCAAGACCCCAGTGTGTTAGAACTATTTGGATCAAAGTTCCCTTTCCTGTCGTCGTATTTTGTTTTCTTCTGCAGCTGCACATTAGAACTGTAAAGGGGGAATTTTGGGTACAGGCCTACAGGACACAGAGTTTGTCTGGACAGGGCAGTGGGGGCCATGAGAAGGCCTCTGACCCCTCAATGGTCCTTTGGACGGGTTCTGATGATATGGTGGATGCTGTCACCTGTCTATCGATCCCAACAGGACTGTAGGCCACCAGTGCTGGGAGAATTGCTGTCCCTTAGGCACAGGGGTCACCTCAGCGGTACAGAGAACCTCCTGCATGGTGTCATGCCATCCAGTGCCTGTTACTCACGGGGTGTAAAGATCCAACATACTTGCCAAACCCCAGAACAGCTCTGAAGTTGATATCGTTTTGGAACTCTCCAGGGTGCTGGCTGACAAGGGAGATCACATCATGGCCCAACTTCTGCCTCTCCTCACTCCTGATTGCTTTCCCACATACATGTCCTCTGATTTTGGCCCCAAGCACACACCATCACAAACTGCCTGCATGCTGACCTCCAACTCAGTGTCAGCCTCCAGTCAAGGACTGCCAAGCCATGGCCAGGATGTATCTGGACAGCAGGCAACAGAGATAGGTAGTGAATGATGCAAGTGGGGTGAATTCAGCCTGGCAGGAGGCAGTGGCCTCCCAGATACAAAGTGCAAAGTATAGAGAGCTAAAGGAATGGAGTCGAAAGTCCTCCCTCCTCAGGAGGGGCTGCTAGGCCAATGAGCCACAAGGCAGAAAAAGCTAAGAGAGGTGGCAGAGAACTGTGACAATTGGACCAGGGCAGCCCCATGTGTGGTCAGACAGCAACAGCAGCGGCTGGGAATATGTTCAACTCTAAATACTCAGGCCTCAGCCCATACCTACTGAATCAGAAACGGGGTGGCTGTTCATCAAGCCATGCAGGTAATATCAAGCATGCTCAGATGTATATAGAGGTTTTCTCAGGAAGGAAAATGAGAATAGAGATTGCAGAAGGGAGGAGGGAGTTTATCAAACCAGTTGCTATCCGGATATGCTTCAGGAAGAGACAGCAGTCACAGGCTCTCATCCAGGGGCCCTCCGTACTCAGCCAGCCCCTTCTTCTAACTTCTACACCCACCTCTGTCAGCCTAGGGTAGGTAAGAATCCCTAGCCCCACTCTGGCCCCAGTTCATAGTCACGGGAAGGTGAGGAGCTGCACTCTTCCTGTGGTCTCCCAGCATCCGTTCCTTGCCTTAGCCAATAGCCCATTTATTAAATCCACCTTAATGTACTTGGTTGGTTGGAACCATCTCTTCCCTGTTGGCACTCTAATTGTACACCTGCATTGTGTCAAGTCCAAACTCTGCAGAGCAGAGAAGTTTGTCTGTTTCATTCTGGATCCCAAACCTCAGAAAGGGCGACGTCTAACTCAAGGTCACACCCTCTGTCAATTGGCAATAGGAAGGAGCCAATGGCTTTCTGGCTCCAGGCCTCTTGTCCTGTTCACGGACCTGTGGTGAAGTTGGGGATGTAGCACCAAGCGAGGAAACCTCCCCAACTCTGCATGCTCTCAGCTGAGTGCTACGGTGTCTCCCTAGACGTTATTAACTGGCTTGACTGCCTGAGGCCTGGACACCAAATTCAAAAGTCATTGAGGATGACAGCCTACTTCCCCAGAAGAACCCTATGTGTCTTGCAGAAGGCTGCCTTGTCTAGTGGCAGGAACAAGGCTGCTGTCTACACCTGCAGGGGGCCAATCATCCCAGGAGACACACCAGACTTGTGGACAAATGTGAGGGCCAGGCAGCTGAAGAAGGCCTCCAAAATTCAACTCAACCACATTATCGCTCTCAGCCTCCCAGAGCTGGGCTTGAATTTGGTCCATATCAGGGGCCAACAGATTTGAGAGACGTTGGGGCTGTGTGGGGATGGCAGAAGATACAATGTGGCATTCTGCATCCTTGACATCTGTGTGGTTTTCTAAGCATTGGCCCAGGAAACATGTCCCATTGGGTAGCAGAGGCGGTGCCTGGCTGTGACTGGTACAATTTGGAGACAGACAACCTCCATTTACATCCCAGCTCGGCTGCTCACATACTGTGTGAGTTCAGCCAACTTGTACACATGCGGCTGCCTCCGTTTTCACTCCCATAAAGTGAAAACTTTCACCTTGCAGGGCTTTGATGGGGGTTAAATGTGTTATTTGAGAGAGGGCAGGCCAGGCGAGCACATAGGAGGTGTTTTAGGATGCTGAAATCAACTGCTGGTCTTTTTAGAGCGCTCACTATGTTCTAGGCATTCTGTGTAAGCAGAAGTTCATGGGGTAGGTTCCCAAAATATTCCGGTTTTCCAGATGGCGAAACTGAAGCCTGGAGAAATTGGATGACTCATGCACGGTCATGCAAGAGGAGGCAGGATTCAGACCCAGGGCCACTGTGCTACCAAAGACTGTCTCCCAGCAGAAGCTTCAGGCCATTTTGAACCACATGCTCGTGAGGTCCCCCTACGTTCCTGCTCCTGCTTGTCCAACCTATGGTCTCCTGCCTTCCTCTGTCCTCCTTTGTGCATTCCAGGGATGCCTGTCTTCCTTGTTCCTCTATGTGAAGCCTGGGGCTACCTTTCTTCCCCAGTTCCCCCGTGTGCCGCCAATGTCCCTGTGCATTCCCCTGCTAACTCTTGTTCAATTTCTGGCACTGTGCATTGCCTTACTCCTTTTTGTCCAGCCCATTGCTGCCTGCCTTTCCATGATCCCCCTTGTCCTGCCCCTGGTTGCCTGCCTTTTCCTGCTTCCATTTGTCCAGCTTGTGGCCGCCTGCCTTTACCTGCTCCCCTTCTCAAGCCCCTGGTGCCTGACATTCCCTGCTCTTCTTGTCCAGACCATGGCCCCCGACATTCCCTGTTGACCCTTGTCCAGCCTGTGGCCAGATGCCTTTCCCTGCCCTGCCCTTGTCTGGCCCGGGGCCACCTGCCTTCCCCTGCTTTCCCTTGTGCAGCCTGTGGCCACCTGGTTTTCTCTGCCTCCACTTGTCCAGCCCATGGCTGTCTGCCTTTCCCTGCTCCACCTTTTCCAGCCCAGTGCTGTCTGCTTTCCCGTGCTCCCCCTTCTAGAGCCCATGGCCACCTGCCATCCTCTGCTCTGTCTTGTCCATCGCATGGTGACATGCCATCTCCTCCTCTCCAGTTTCAAGTACACAGCCACCTGCCTTTCCATGCTCCCCTCAGTCCAGTTTGTGTAGAACGGCTTTCCCCTGCTTCCACTTGTCCAGCAAATGGTGCCGGCCTACCCCTGCTTCCCTCTGTACACCCTGTCTTACCCCTAAACCCCTTGCCCACTCCAGGGCCACCTGCCTTCCCTTGTTCCCCATTGACCTTCTCATGGCTGCCTGCCTTCCACTACAACCACTTCTCCAGCCCATGGCCACACCCTTTTCCTGATCCCCCTTGACCAGTCTGTGGGTGCCTGCCAACCCCTGCACCCACATGTCCAGTCCAGGGCAGCCTGCCTTCCCCAACTCATCCTTGTCCTACCCATGGCCTCCTTCTTTCCCTGGGTCCCCTTGTCCATCCCGTGGCCACTTGCCTTTCTTTTCTCCTCCTGGTCCAGCCTATGGCTGCCTGCCTGCCCCTGCTGTCCCTTTCCTAGCCCAGGACTGCCTGCCTGCCCCTGCTACCACATGTCCAGCTGAGGTTGGTCTGAATTCTCCTGTTCCCCTTTTCCACCTCCTGTCCACTGGCATTCCCCTCCTCCCCATTGTCCATCCCAGGGCCACGTGCTTCCACTGTTACCCCTTGTCAAGCCCATGGCTGCCTGCTTACCTCTAGTCCCCTCTTTCAAGTTCGTTGCCACCTTCCTTCCCTTGTTCCCTATTCTCCAGTCCAGGGCTGCCTGCCTTCCCCTGATTCCTCTTGTGCAATCAGTGGCCACCTTATTTCCCATGCATTCCCTTGTTATGCACCCCCTCCCCATGGACGCCTGCCTACTCCTATTCCCCCTTGTTGGGAAACGGATGCTTGCATTCCTCTGCCTCCTCTTCTACAGCCCTTGTTTGCTTGCCTTCCCCTGTCCCCTTTACAAGCCTAAGTCTGCCCTTGGAAAGTGTTGTGTCCCAGAAACCATCTTTCCAAGCTACCCAATGTATCCTAGAATGAAGTTTGGGTACCAGTTGAGTGCACCATTCCTGCTAAGGTTGAGCTGCACGTTTAGAAGTGCCTGGTACTCCCCCTTGGAGTACAGGGCAGCTGGAGTACTACATGAGAACAGGCTTTGCCCACAGCAGTGTTCCCAATGAGCTCTCCTCTGCATGAGACCCTTGGTTCTGATTGGACCCTGCAGATGCTGCCACGTGCTCTCCATGGAGCACATGAGATGCTTTCACGTTGAGTATCAGACATCAGTGAAGTGCAGGGAACAACTCTGATCCTGAAGATGTGGATGCTGATGAAGCACAGGGGAGTGCCACCTTAGGAGACGGTTCAGGGAACTGCATTTACGCATGGAAGTGGCATGCCATCCAGTGCTGCCAATACTCAGGATGTAAAGATCAACATACTTGCCAAAACCCAGAACAGCTCAGAAAGTTGACATCCCGTCCCATCTCCCAGGGTGCATGAATGCCTTGTCCATAAGCCAGCTGGGTATCATTTGTCGCTTCCCCTACGTTTCCTCTGTCCTTCAGTGATTGCTTTGCCCACATCATACATGTCCATCTGGTTTTGGCCCTGTTTATTAGATCTTACACACTGCGATGCTGGAAACTGCCTGCCATGTTCTGTGCCTGTCTTCCCCTGCTCTCAGCCTTTGTCCAGTAATGACTGCCAAGCCATAGCCAGGATCGTCTATCTGAGCACGGCAGCACCGAGATAGGTAGTATATGATGCAAGTGTGTTGAATTCAGCCTGGCAGGATGCAGTGGCCCCCCAGATACAGAGTGCAGTAAAGTTCCCTTACATGGTTGGCTAAAGAAGCAATGGAGTCAGAACGTCCTGCCCGGGAGGGGCTGCTGGAGCCAGTAGGCCACAAGGCAGAAAAAGCTGGGAGAGCTGTCAGAGAGCTGTGAGTGTTGGACCAGAGCAGCCCCATGTGGTCAGTCCAGCAGCAGCAGCTAAAATCGGAGACCTCGGTAGGTTCAACACTAAATGGGCATGGACTCAGCCCACTGATCATACCAGTCAGTGCTTCCCAGAAATAAATTACTTGTCAAGCCTCTCCCTGCAGGTGGTATCAAGCATGCTCAGATGGCAACAGAGGACCTCCTGTCTGAGGAAGGACGTCTTTGGGAGAAAATGGAGAGGTGCAGAATCACTCTTTTTGGCTGATTGGTGCATCAAGGGGCCAGTTGCTCCCCCTGTAATCAGATGCTTCTGGGAAGAGACAGCAGTCCCAACTTAGGCGCCCATCCGGTATAATTGGACCCACTCCTGCCAGCAGCCAGGACTCTTTGCGTAACTAAACTTCTCCACCTCTATCAAACTAGCCTGAGTAAGAATCCCTAGCCCCCCCTCTGCTCAATAGTCATGGAAGGTGAGGAGCTGCACCCTTCCTGAATATGTGTCTCCAGCCTGTGTTCCTTCCTTAGCGTCTGAATGCACCGAATGCAATGTGGGCTGACCCTCTGTTGCTTAAATCCATCGCAGTCATGGATGAGTTGGTCTCCTCTACTTGAACCATCCTGTCCAAATACCTGCTGTCGTCTCTCAAATCTGTTGAGCACTGAGAAGTAAGTCAGTATGTCCCGCCATGTAGCCTGCGAACCGTCAGAAGCTTTGGCTGCTCCTGTCCCTCTCCTGTGGTCCTGAGTAGGGCCCTCATCAATTGGGGTGGAGCCAATGGCTTTCGCTCCAGGCCTCTTGCACCCTGTTCCAGACCTGTGGTGAAGGTGGCAATGTAGCTTTCCCTGGTGAATCTCTTGTCCCCCAACTGCATGTCCGGCTGGTGCTAGTCATGCCTCCCAGACGTGAATGCCTGAGGCCACTGCTCACCAAATTGAGGCATTTGGACAAGTGGGGAGCCTCCTTGGAACTCAGCCATGTTCGCCAGACCCAGTGTATTCCGTAACTTTTGGAATACTAGTGACAGGAAACTGTGAGCCTCCTTGTCCTATTACCAATTGACAGGGCCGTGGCCCTTTTTGAGGAGTCTTAAAGACCAGACAGGCCTGCCTTCTAGAGAGGAGCCAGGACAAAGATAAGAGTGCTCTAGACAGATAAACCAACCAGGCAACAGACAGATATGGAGACAGACCAGTGGCTGACTGAAGCCCAAAATACAACTGCAACCACATTGAAGATCAGCTCCCCAGGCAGATGACATGGGTCTTGTGTCCCTTAGATGGGCAGACAGATTTGAAGACTTAGTCGAGGTGGTTGTGCGGGACAAGATCACCTGGGAGCAATGTGGCATAGTGACTACTGTCTTCCTCTGACACCTGTGTGGTTTGATGGCCAAAGCATTCCGCGAAGATCATGTCCCATTGGGTAGCAGGCGGTCCTGGCTATTGGCTGGTGCAATTTTGGGAGACACACAACCTGCATTTACATCCCAGTTCGGCCGCTCCATCCTCTGTGTGAATTTGGCCAACTTGCACTATGCTGCTGGCTGCCTGACTGATCACCTCTCCTTGGTTACAACATGACAGGGGACTCTTGATCCTGCTGCCTTGTGGCCTCGTTAAGCCATGCAGCTGTCACGAGTAACAGGAGAAGCAGGTTTAGGGACTGCAAATAACAGCCTGTGGGCACAGTCTGTTTCATGGGCGCTCACTATGCTCTAGGCATTGAGGTGTAAGCAGCAGTTCCTGGGTTGGTTCCCCAAAAGATTCCCATTTTCACGTGCTGACTGAAGGCTGGAGAACATGCCTGGATGATGAGTCATGACTCATGCAAACCGGAATAGGCAGGAGGAGAAGACGGATTGTCTTGCTCTGTGGACTGTCTCCCAGTAGAAGCTGCAAGCGATTTTGAGCACAGGCTCATGATATTCACAACAGCTGATCAAGGGAGAGAAAGTTTGTAGTGGCCATCTTGCAGTCTCCTGGACCAGATGCTGTGAGAACGAAGCGGTTAATACGAGCATGATCATCGCCATTCCAAAGATGGTACTTCTGATCAACTGAGGCCTCCGATTTTATGCTGTATGCCTGAATGACACACAGTCAGGAAGAGGCACAACTCTGTGACCTGAATCCCAGATCTATCTGCAGCCTGATGTAAAACTGCTCTCGTCTCCAACCGTGCCCATGTGTCTCTGCAACATCCAAAGCACTCTATTTCAGCGTGGGGGCCTTTGGAGAGGTGGCTCGGGAGCCAGACTGAAGACTACGGAGCTTACAGGCAGGCTGTATGGCCCCTGTTGTGTCCCAAGTTGGCCTATATCAATCCACGGAAGTCAGACATCCTCCAAAAGCTGTTCACAAATCTCCAATGATCCGGAGCTTACTTCTTTTGGGACCAGCTGATTAGTTGCTCTGTATGAACAATGTCACAGGACAGATGTGAGCAGGAGAGGCCAAAGCAAGCTGATCCTCCGGCTATAGACCTAGAACATGGAAATCTGTAATCCATCTTCCGGGGTCAAATCTTGGTAGCTCACTATCCAAATGATGCTGGACCAGTTTCCCCAATTCCAAATGGGGTGGATGCTCAACAGCCCCTAGCTCACATGTACAGGCCAAGCAAGGTAATGGAGGGCTTGATTGAATTGTGAGCGGACAGTACCTGGCAACTCTAGTAGCAAGTTAACAGGATTAATCCAGTAGTGATTTCTGAGCCAGAGGGTGTCGTGACAAGTTCACTGCCTTGGCACAGCTGATGTTCGAGCATCAGTTAGGTGAAGAGGACAGAGCAATGACTAAGGGCTTTGAGCTCTATTGAGCAACCAAAGCTTCCACCCAACCGCAAGTCCAGAGCCTCCCTGACCTCTGGGTCTGCTTCGGTCGACCAGACAGAGGGAAGGCCTGAGAACGTGATGTGCTGCCCAAGATGGGGCCTTGTGGCGGTTTTGAGAGGTATGGAGATCTGGAGACATTTAGTGAGAAAGACTGCTGGAGTCTTGCAAGGTGGGGCATGGCGGTGGAAACCAGAACTCAAGTCAGGGGCCTGATGGAGCAACAAGAGGGCTCAATCCCAGGCCTCAGTGTACTCGCACTCCTCAGGTTCCTGCAAACTACCGTGGCGCTGTACCCAAATGCTGGCTACAACCTCGAACTACACATGATTGCAGTCTCAGTCAAATCCTCACAAGCCCCCAACACTGTGAAAGAGCTGTACTCAGCCCTCTAAAAGGGAGGATAGCCAGCTGTCAGGTGCATAGCTCCTGACCTCAGCTAGAATGAAACATGGAAACCCTAGTGCGCCTCAAAGTGAGACTAAAACTGGCGTGACGAGAAACTGGAGAAGTAAGCTCAGTGATCGATGAGTGAGCATCTTTGTGAGGACTCATGGATGAATTGGGATGTGAATCCAAAAGGGAATGAGCGTGCCCCTATGAAGACTTGGTTGGCATACCGAAGGCAGTTGAAGACATAGGTGATTTGGAAGGGATGAAACCCATCTCAGACTGGTTTTGATTGTGTCATTCCAGACGTATGCAGGCATAAATCAGGTACTGTCATCTGAGGACAAAATGGCGATGATCCTTCGTATGATGTTCTCAGAAGCAGATTCGATCAAGCCATCTGGACTAAACCTTTCTCATCCTTGGATCAAAACATGGTGATATGCAGGCTAATGATTCAAATGCAGCTTACGATGAGCAGTGGCCGGAATCCAATCTAGCACTCCTCTTGCTATGACCGTGAAGAATCAGGAATCTTCTCCGAGGCCTCAGTTTCCATCTGAAAACGGGAATATCTTTGGGAACTCAACCCGAACACCCAATGCCTAAGTATAATTGGCTCTGACGAAATGAGCAGATTTCCCTTTTGGGCATCTAAAATCCTCCATGTCTAGAAAGCTGGCCGCTCCAGCCAAGTAACATTTAAACCCCATCAACATACTAGAAGTTTCCGCTTCGTAGAGTAGCGCAGAAAACATATATGTGCAAGTTGGCAAATTTTGGACATGGGCAGATATATTTCGGCCCATGTTTGGAGTAAACAATTGTGTGTCAGTGACACAGCCAGGACGCCTCTGCCTACCCAATGGACATGATTCTTGATATGCTGAAATGCATTGAATCAACCACACGGACTATTCAGGCCACAGAATGCCACATGTATGCTGTGCCATCCCACACTGAAGCCACATCTCAGCGCTCTCTCCCCTGAAGTGGACATGCCATCAAAGACCCATGTCTGGGAAAACTGAAGCTGATAATGTGTGCTATGCAGCTTCTTCAACACAATGTTGACATCTCCCTGTAAATCACAGAGGTCTGATGGTATTTTGACAGGGTGGGCAACGCTAGCCTTGTTCTAGCCGCTAACTTGGGCAGCCTCTCCTGCACACTCTGATTGTCATCCTCATAATCCTCTTGTGTGTCCCAAGGGCAGTCAAGCCAGTATTCACATGGGAAGCATTGCTCAGTGAGCAATGCTGGGAACTCAGCGTAGCCACAGATCACAGAGGCCTGAACCATTGGCTCCTATTGCCTTGACCCAGGTAAGTGTGACACTGGATAGCGATGGCCCTTCTGGCTTCGAATCCAATGATGACAAACTTAAACTAATCTGCTGCGAGATGCACGGACAGATCTTCTAGAGTGTAACCCCCCAATACAAGAAGTTGCAAATTGGAGACTGCAAAGTGCCTAACCTACAGAAGTGCTGCCGGGAAAGTGCAGCCTCCTCATGATTTCTGGGGGCCTCGTTGGAGAGCTGAGTTCTTACCCTGACAGGAGAATTAGTGTACGTTGGACGAGAGCTGGCCATGGAGGTCCCGGATGGAAGGCCTGTATTTGCTGTCTCTTCCTGAGCATGTCGGATGTAGGTTGGTGTTGCATAACCTACCCTCCCTTCATGTCCTCGATCTCCTTTTTCATTTTTCTTCCTCAGAAATCCTCTATTGCTATCTGGTGTATGCATTGTATACCACCTGCATGGCTCAGATAAATGCACTGATTCAGTATGTGTGAGTCTGGACCGGTATCCCAACTGCAATTTGGCTGCTGCTAGCTGACACATGAGACACGCATCTGTAAGTCCCAACAACTCACGGATTCTGACAGCTCTCTTAGCACAGACCTTTTTCTGGCTCATTGTTCTGTGGCCTCGTGCAATTCCTCTGGACCCTCGACAGCTCTCCATCCTTTGGCACTCACTGCGGGGCCACTGCCTATCACCGCCAGCTGGAATTCAACCCGCTGCATCACTGCACTACTATCTGTGCCTGCGTGTCCTGGCCGATCATGACTGGAGCTGACGCTGAGTTGGAGCAATGATCAGCATGCCAGGCAGTTATGATGGTGGGAAGCTGAAGTGACAGTTTATGCGAGTTATATAATGAGCTGCTGTGAAAGGGCAGATCAGGATGGATAATCGACTGAAGTTAACTCTTTTGTGACGAAGTATGACTTGGATCTTTACATCCCTTCGTGTATCAGGTGGGCACTGGATGTATGATGGCATGGGCCATGCTGGGAGATTCTGGAACGCTAGACACCCTGTGCTAAGTGAACAAGCAATTCTATAAATCACTGGTGGCCTGATGGATCCATGTACGTAGGCTAGGACATCCGCCAGCATCCCATCAGGAGCGATCATAGAGACTGCTCATGGTACCTGTCAGACTAACTCTGTCTTGAGCCCCGTACCCAAAATTACAGCTTGGGACAATGTGCGGCTGCTGAATAGAGCAAATATGATGACGATAAGGAACTTTGACTACCAAATTCTAACACGTTGAGACCGTGGCTAAGTGGACTTCAGGTAACTAGAATTTAGCCTGGGCCAGGGCGCTTTTCATCAGCTGCATATGTAACATGATGATATAGCCTGAAATCACGTCATGCAAATCCCATTTCCAGAAGATATGTGGCTTGTATCCGCATGCCTGCCATCTGAGTATATCTTGCGCTGTTCAATATTCGGCTGTTTTGGCTATGGGAATCCGTCTGAATTGGTCTTGGGATTTTCATCCGACATGCACCTAATGAAGGCATGCCTAATCCTCAGTTCATGGCAGACCTGGAGTTCGACATGGGCCTCATGGAAATAAATGGATGCGGCAGTGCCTTGATGTGCACAAAACTCCTTCTGTCAATGTCTCGACTGAATAACGAAGGCTTCAGCCAAGTTTCCATAATCCATCGGGCCTAGCCACTGAACTGGGCTACATGTTTTATTCCCTTTAGTAGTGAGACACAGCTGTGGTTACTTTCAATTATCAGTATTCGGCATGTAAGGGTATCGTTGATGTGACTCTTGTTAAATTCAGAGCCTGGTTGTGAATTGGGCAGGTGACTGGTGAGTAAGAGGAACCTCTTCTGACAATTCTGGACTCCCCTGAACCCTCCTACAGTATGATTTACTTGAATGGAGCTGAGTGTCTGAGTGTGCAAGTGGTCTTTTGCAGAATTGGAGACTAGTGCTCAGGCGGAGATCTGGATGGAAGACAATGATCTGTGCAGACCCAGAGAGTCTGGGAAGATAAGCTGCAATGATCAGGAGTGATAGTGGTAGCTCAGAGCGCTCAGGAGTCCGTGAGACCTCACTAGCGAACTTGATGAAGACTCGTAGAACACAGTGCAATGTCACCTGCTCTTGGCTAATCCTGATGAATCACCTGTTGTTGCTGTTACTAGGTGCCGGGCTACTGTCGTCTGTCTCAATCAGGCCTCATGTTTCCTCTGTGAGGCTGTATCACCTATTTGGAGATTGAGCTCGGTCAACTGTCAGCATCATTTAGTGAGCTACCAAGTTGACTGAATGTTCCTGTTCGTGCATAGCCCCTCTCAGCTGCGACATCCTATTCCACTGTCCTAGAGCAATCAGCTGGTCCCAAAATAAACTCGGATCATCATTTGTGTAGGACTCCTGGAATGCTGAAAGGATGGGAGTTTCACTGTCCACTGGGTGATTTTCAATCCCCTGGCCTGAACCCCCGCAGAGATAATGATGGTGGGATTGAAGGCCTGGTACAGGCAGTTGAGGCGGAAAGTTATCAGGAGGCGGCAGATGGTATCTGATCTGGATTCAGGTCCAGGCTGTGCCTCATCTTGACAATGTGTCATTCAGGCATACCTTTTTGGTAAATCGGAGGCCTCAGTTTATCCAGATGGCGTTGATCATGCGTGTGCAAATCAAGTATTCTATCAAAGCATCTGCCAGTGCCGGACTAAACTCTTCTCCTTGAAGCTGTGGACTTTATCAGGCCTGTGGACTCAAAGGTAGAACCTTCTCTACTGGGAGACGATGGCTTTGAGACACAGTATGACACTGAATGTCCCTGCACGTGCATAAATCAGTCAGCCCAAATTCTCCTTGCCTCAGTTTCCCCATCTGGAATGGAGATCTTTGGGAACCCTACCCAGGAACTTCTAACCAACCCAATGCCTAGGCAGCAGTGTATCTGAAAGATCGGCAGTTTACTTTGAGGTATCTAAATCCTGCACTCTGCTGTCATAGCCTGTACCCTTTCAAGGCGCTTTGATTTGAACCCATCAGCCCTGCGTGATTTCCTTCATGGGAGTGGAGACGGAGACGTATATGTGCAAGTTGTGGAATTCACGCGGGATGTGTGTCATGTGTACTGGGATGTAAATGCAGCTGGTTGTGATATCTGAAGTGTGTGCCAGTAATGCTGCGGAAAATGGGACATTCCTCCATGTTCTTTGAAACTGCAGCTGGGTATCAGGAGACAGAGTGCACACATTGCTGATATGCCATCCCAAACCCCTCGGCGTCTCTGTTGGCCCACTGAGTGGACTTGGGATCAGGCCCATGTCTGTGAAAGTTGTATTTGGCTTTCAGCTGCCTGTACCTATTTTTTCTCTGTCACAGAGTCTGGTCTGTCTCTGGGATGTGTATCGGGTGTACTTGGCTTGACGCCTTGTTCAACTATGGCAGCGGCTTCTGCAATAGACACTCGAGATGGATATTTCTGGGAAGGAGGCTGTCATCTGAATGATAACTGAATGTAGGCCTCGAAGAGCCTCAGGCGGTCAAGCAGCAGTCCAATTGGCGTCTGGGGAGGGCATCCTAATCAGCACTCAATTGAGCATGCAGGCAGTCACTAAGAACTGGTACCTTCACACACAGGCTCGTGAGCAAGTGACAGAAGGCCTGGAAACCAACTCCTATTGTAATTATAGTGACGCGAGTGTGATGACGTGGCCCATTCTGGGTTCAGGCCTGGAGCAATTTCTTGACACAGGACTAATTTCGACGACAATGCAAGATAATTACAATGGGAGAGATGGAACCAACAAAGTTAAGACCAGATCAGGGCCTACTGACTAGGAGCAGAGCGTCAGAATGCAGAAGCGGAAGGTGCAAGCTCACTATTGACTATTAATAGGGCCAGAGAGCTAATTCTTACCTACCTAGGCTCTGAAACAATTAGATGAGATGAAGTAAGACGAGGCTGGCCCACATGCGAGATGGGAAATACTGTCTCTTCCTGAAGCATAGTGATCAGCTTGACCTCTTCCCTCCCCTTCTTTTCCTCCTCCGTAATCCTATTCAGGCCACTGTGTTGCTCGGTCAGTCTTTTGTGCCCATGGATACCATAAATGTGAGCCTGTTCAGTTTGAGACCTACTCAACCTGCAACTGCTGACACAGGAACAGCCTGTAAATCGGTAACCAATTCTGACAACTCTTCAGCTCCTGCCTTGTGGTTATGGCTCCTTAAGATTCAGGAGCAGGATCCATTCTTTAGCTCTCCACTCTCTGTAATCTGGGGGCCACTGCCCATAGCCAGGAATACAATCTCGGTGCATCATGTCACTGAACTTGATCGAAGTACACACCCAGTGGAAGACTCATGAGGACTGAGAAGTTGATCAGCTAGGTGTTCAACGTAATGTGAGATGAGTGAGCAGAAATTGGCAGAAGGATCGCTATCGGCATAGTCTCCCCTGAGGAAGGAGAGTTGGGATGTCTGACTTCAGAAGCTGTTCTGGGACTTGTGAAGTATGTTGGATCTTACATCCGTGGTATCAGGCACTGGATGTAAATGCCACATGAAGGGAGTCTCTGCAACGTAAGCCTAAGGGCAGCAATTCTTTCATCACTGTGGCCTGCA